>JAOTRH010473976.1:0-60444 GCA_034768845.1 Heliamphora exappendiculata | reverse complement strand
GGAGAATTCAGTGCATTTGATAATTGAAAACTCAAGACATAATTTGAGTTAGAGCCGGGAGTTCAGTCAGGACCTTTAGTGGAATAGGTTCTGGCTCGGGGACAGAGTTAGGGATATCCAGTTTTCTCATACGGTTAGCCCGAGTCCTATACTTCCTCGTGATCCCTCACGTATCCCATTATACGCACAGATATTTTCTTGTCGATTTCGGTAATTATTTAATTTAATTTGAATGTCGATTTTGCCACCGAAAATATTCAGAGATTAAATTAAATAATGGAATACGATATTGGAATTTGGCACACCTCGAGATCACTCCCTAGGTGGTCGGCCCTAATAGGGGTTAGAATTTATGGAAAATATATATCTCCTCCTTGGTTTTAGGAAAGAGATATATAGTTTCCAAGCATATCTCAAGTGATATATTAAAAACACATCACAAGAATCCAAAATCTAACCTAATCCCAAGCTCTAGCCGCCGCCCCCTTCCCTCTCCCATTGTGTATTCTTTTTTCTTTGAGAGAAAGGTGTGAGATAAAAACCAAGAAGGAGAAAAACACAAAAATCCGGATCAGTGCCCACTCGCCGGGATCCTCGTGTGCGTTGGGATATACATGAGAAGATCATTGGGTAGTCTCGGATCGTTGTTCTGCATCAAAGAAACTTGTACAACTTTCTTGAAGGTATATTTAATCTTAATATATCTATTCATTATTATAGTTTTCATAAAAAAATGCATGCGCCATTTTTTACGGTCACGGCACCGGTTCTTAATTTTTTTCTGCGTTCTAACATGCACAACATGTGCTCTTGTCCCTTTGCGATGAATCCGTCTGGTTGTATCATATAGATACACTCATCAAGACTTCTATTAAGAAAAGCTTTCTTGACATTCATTTACCAGATTTCATAGTTGAAATGAACGACAATAGATGAGAGAATTCGGATAAACTTCAGCATGGCTACCGGCGAAAAGGTTTTCTCACAACCGATTCCTTTTTTCTAAGTAAATCCTTTAGCAACAAGTCTAGATTTGGAGGTTTCAACCTTTCCATCTTCTCCTCTCTTTCTCTTATAGATCAACTTGCATCCAATGAGTTTTATCTCTTCGGGTGATTCTATAAGTTCCCAGACCTTATTGGAATATATAGATTCCATCTCTGAATTCATAGCCCTTTGTCAAAGATCTGTATGTTTTTCCTGAAGTGGTTCATTATAGTTACGGGGTTCGGTATCTAGTACTGTCGGGATCTTTCCAAAAGACTCTCTTAAGAATATATACTAATCAAATTGATGAACAATCCTCCTACTATAACGAGGCACAACCTGTGTCTGTGTACTAGCAGTAACACGTTGTGCAGAATCTGAACCTTGTGCATCAGCTCCCTGTTCTTGATTTGCACTTGTCCCAATGATCCTCCCACTACGACGAGATAATAAAATATTAGTGACTTGTGGTTCCCCTTCCATTCTACTAGTTTTTTTTCTCAATTCTTCCAGAACAATTTTGGTATTGGGCCTGTGATCCATAATATTATTCTCTTCTAAGAATCAGGCATTAGTGCTAATAATGACCTTTTGATTCTTAGAATTATAAAATAGACCACCCTTCGTTCCCTTAGGATACTCTACAAAAAAGCAGATATCTGTCATCGGTTCTAACTTACCCGCGCTTTCTTTCAGCACATGTGCTAGATACCCCTAAATCTGAATATGTTTTAGACTAGGTTTACGCTCGGTCTAAAATTCTGTAAGAGTAAAAGGTACTAATTTAGAAGGTATCAAGTTTAGAATATAAACCGTTGTCTCTATAGCGAGTCCCCAAAATAAATCGAGTAAACCTGAATAACTTATCATGGACCTTACCATCTCCATAAGAGTTCTTTACATTCTTTTTGGTACACCATTATGCTATAGAGTGCCAGGTACAGTCAACTGGGATGTAATTTTCTCTAATGACAAGTATTTCTTAAACTCTCCAAAGAGGTATTCCCTACCACGGCCAGATCGTAGTGATTTGATACTTTTACCCAGACGCTTCTCTGCCTTCGCTTTGAATTTTTAAATTTATCAAAACATTTAGATGTACGATGCATCAGGTAAATGTATCCATACCTTGAGTAGTCATAAATAAAACTGACGAAGTACTCAAAGCCACCTCTAGCTCAGATTGTCATAGAACCACACACAATAGAATGAACCAGCTCCAACGGTTCTTTAGCTCTATAGCCTTTAGCTGAAAAGAACCTCGTAGTCGTCTTACCGTCGAAGCAAGATTTATAGACTAGAAGTGCCACCACTTTCAATGAACTCAAAGATCCATCTGTTACTAGTATGCTTATCCTTTTTAGATTAATATGACTCAAGCGTAAATGCCAAATAAACATTTGGCTCATTAAAGAAGAAAATTTTTCTCTTATATAATAAATTAGATGTGTTATTTATTTCAGTTAGTTACTGTGTTGGAGAGATAGGAGATACAACATACAAATCATCCAGCGATGTACCATAACAAATAAAATGTTAATTTTTATTCACAACCATAAAGTCACCAAAATGAATAGAATATTTATTTTTTATTAATCTTGAAACAGAAATTAAATTTCTTCTAATCGAAGGTACGTAAAGATAATTTTTTAGAAGAAGTATCCTATCTCTTCTAAAAATGAGAATGACATCTCCTAGTGCAACTGCTGCCACCCTTGTATTATTGTCGATGTGAAGGTATATTTTTCCGTCACTGAGCTACTTGATTTCTTGGAACCCCTCTAAAGAATTGCTGACATGATTAGTGGCTCTCGTATCTACACGTCAGGTTCTAATTGATAACACTACTAAACATATTTTAACCACAAGTGAATAGAAATTATCTTGTTTGTTCTGTTTATTGATAAAAATCAAACACTGTTTTTTTCAATGCCTAAATAGGTTAAGTGATAGCACTTGCTTCTCAGCTTCTTCACACCATCTTTTGGTTCTTTAGCTACTTTTGGAGTTGTGCCTCCCTGTGTCTAAACCTTTTTCTTCTTCTTGCCTTTTGGCTTAGATGAAGAGCCAGTCTTAGTTACATACACAGAATCTGACTTCCTAAGAACACCCTCGGTTGCTTTAAGTCCTTCAAAAAGTTCTGCTAATGTGTAGCTGAACTTATTCGTTGAATACTTCAAACATAACTACTTAAAACTTTTAGGCAGTGACTGGAGTATGATATCGACCTAAGTTTTTTCATCAATTTCAGCTCCAAGGATCTCCAATTCATTCAGAAAATTGATCATCTTCAGAACATGATCCCTAACTCGTGTACCTTCAGCTATGTTTGCATTCATTAGAGTTCTCATGGCCACCTTGCCTAGTAGCATGATTTTGATCTGCAGACATATCTTTGAGATTCATAATCATGTCATAGGCACTAGGCATAGACTGATGCTGATGCAGTATAACATTTGACATTGAAGCCAAAATGTAACAACGAGCTATCTGATAAGCTTTCTGCCTCTTCTAATGAGCCTGGGTTTTCTATTCGATCGCCTCCACATCAGGTACCGGTCGACATACCTAAGTTAATACAAATTTGTAATCCTCTGTAGTTAAGATAATGTACAAGTTTCGTTTCTAGTCAATATAGTTCGGTCCCGTAAGTTTGTTTTCTTTGAGTATTAAAGCGAGTGGGTTGAAAGACATTTTAATCTTGAGAATCACATAATTAAAATAATACCGTTAATTATGATGAGTAAAATTTTAAATTTATTTTAATTTGGTTCCCTCCACCATTTTAAAATTAATTCGCCAGCAGCTTGAAATCCTGTGAATAGCATGTCTCGATAGGAGGACGTCTACTATCCATTATTAGTCCAAACAGGCCAATTCATTTTAATTTTACTATCTAAGCAACTGACCCAGCCAAGTAAAATTAAATAACTGACATAGTTTCGGTCCAGTATATAATAATAGTCACTCAAATAGAGATGATACTATTTGTATACAGTTAAGTGTTAACCATCAGTTAATCTCAAATCAATCGTTTCGCAATGAACCCTTCCGATGGAGAAGTGATTCACACTAATAATTATTCAGAATTACCCTAAAAGAAGGTTTGTATTGCTGATACCGCAATTAATCTATCTGATGGGGAGGAAGGCCTTACTGTTATCACGCTGGGTTTAATTGCATCGCCTACAAACTGGTGATGGAGACTGTGAGATTTATTTGTGAATAAATTTTTTCTTCTACTTAGATTTTTAAAATATTTTTTAGAGCTATAGAAAATCGGTTAATTAAAATAAATTTATAAATTTTGAAAAATCGCACGATCTGAAAAAATCAAACATCCTCCTGTGTATTTGATTCCAAAGATTTTATTTATCAAACCATCTTTTCGTGTTTAAATGTGTAATAAATAAAATTTAATAAATACACAGTTTTTTCTTCATATTTTCAGCTAAGGTAGTGATTAAAAATATTTATTTATTTTATTTTCTATTTCATATTTTTTGAAATGTAATTATTTATTTCGATTAAATAATTTTCTATTTAATTAATTTAAAATTTGAAATTAATTCTCACGTTTTTCAAGATATTCGATTTTATGAAAAATAATCTTAAATGTGATATTTTATAAAAAATAAAATATCTACAAATTTTCTATTTAATTAAAATTAACTAATTAAAAAAACTTAATTTTATTTTTTATTACAAAATATTTTAATTAAAATCAAAATTTTGAATTAATTAAATTAACAGGATAAATAAAATATGTGAGACCTTAACCCATTTTCTTTTTCGGCGTTTTTGGACGCGCGTTACGTGTTTTCGTTTGAGCATATTTTTATGACTTTCGATGCATAATCGGGCTTAGATATGCATGCAGGTAGGTTCTCGGGACTGTGGACCGTTGTGGTACGAATTTCAAACAAATTTAAAGAAAAATATTTTAGAAACTTATAAATATCTAGAGTTAGATATTTTCATAAAGATATTTTTCAAAACTTCTCCAACAAGCTTCCTATTTTCTCTCTGCCTTCTCTCTAAATTCTCGGGAACCCAGGGTTTGATTTTTAACGATCCAATAACAGATTCTTTCTTTTGGCATGGTGGGCTACGCGTTCATCTGGATAAAATTTCATCATGGCGAAGCTCAATTTTGCACATGGATCAAGACGTTGAGCTTTAAACTCATCGAGGTAGGATTCGAGACCTGTATGTTTTATAAGGGTGTTAGGTGTAATCGGGTGTATTTTTACCGGTCAAATAGGTGTATATTTAATTTTTTGTAAAGTTGAGTTTTTGGGTCAAAAATTGATTTTAAGTCGATTTTGGTGGATGAAATCGTCTTTCGAGAGTTTGGTGTTTGGCTTGGGCACGTGGATGTCCGAGGGTGGTAGATCAAGGTTTAAAGGCGTTGAAACGAGATTTTGGGGGCTGAAACAGTGTTCGAAAACTGTTCTCGCCTCTGTTCAGTCGATCAAACTGTGAGGTTCAGTCGACTGGATCATGTTTTTGGGGTTCGATCGACTGAACCTCGAGGGTCAGTCGACTGAACCGTGGCTGTTTGGCGTTTGCGAGTTTCCAGTGTGTTGTTCAATCGACTGAGGGCTTGGGTCAGTCGACTGAACTTCTGGGTAGTGTGATGGTGGTTCGGCGATTGGGTTTTGATTTTTGATTGGCGTCCTATGGTATTCAATTGATTAATTTATGGAAATTAGTTGCTTCAAATACATGTGGATTCTTTTTAGGCTAACGTGCATGGTCAGATTTGGGGAGTTGTGGTCGTGTTGTGGCCTTGATTATTTCATTTAGCTGTCGTCGTTAGGTTAACGTGCATGGTTAGATTTGGGGAGTTGTGTGCGTGTTAGTTATGCTCGAAACGTGTAGGTATGTGGTTCGATTTTAAGGTTGGGTTCTGGTAAGAATCGATCTGAGAGAGGTTCTGGTGTTGATCTTCGCGTTAGGCGTTGGTTGTCCTGGTGTGTGAACGGGTCCCAATTTATGGATGGGTCGTTTGGGTAACAAATGACGGGTGTGTGGCATGTGAGGTCGTGTCGGGTTTTATGACGAGTGATGTCACGGTTTGAGGTTATATGGCTACATGCGTTTATAGTTGGCTTTATGCATTTATAACTGTGATTTATTATGCATGGATTATTTAAGTGGATTACATGTTTTGGAATCGTTACGTGTACCGTAGTTGCATACTTTAGAACTCTGAAGTTTTATACGCATGGTTATGTGGAATATAAGGAACGGATGCACGTGATGCATGTTGCATGAGTTGCAGGTTTTATGTGAGTCGCGTGTGTAGCATGTGATGTAGTTTATGAAACGTAGTGATAGTACGTGGCATTATGCATTTAAATCCTGATTAGGTTATGCATAGGTATGTTCGGTGTTATCCGTAGTTTTCGGTGTTATCCCGTAATGTTCAATTTTATCTTGTAATATGTGGATTTTTCCTGTGGTGTGCGGTTTTATCCCGCGGTATGCGGTCTTATCCCGTGATTTACGGTTTTATCCCGTGGTATAATCCGTGGTCAGTGGTTCCATCCCGTGGGTTACAGTAAAGTTTGCAATTTTACCCCGTGGTTTTATTTGCGGTTTTACCCCATGGTTTGGTCTATGATTTTACCCCATAGTATACGATTTTATCCCAGGAATGTATGTTTATGTGTGGATTTTTATCTCAATGTTAGGACTGTGATTGCGGTGTGCGAGGGCCGATTGTATGTATCATGGATTGCATGCACTACATTATGGGACGGATAGACCAATTTTTTAAAACTATTTTAAGAGTCACGGGAATCGCGATCTAAAACCTCCTTTTCAACTGTTTTCAGGCTCCTGTGAGTGAGTCAAAAGATGGTTTGTATCCTCGCTTTCCCATTTGCATGTGAAAAACTATTTTCAAGGGTTGAAAAGAGTCTAAAACTACAACTCGTTTTCCTTGCATGTTTTGTTTATACTGCATGCCTGTCTAGTTTCTGCTGAGCCTTGGCTTATGATGTGTTATTTGCTTTTCTTCAGGTATCGATCACGCTGGTTGATCTGAAAGTGCTGGAGAGGTGGAAGGAATTTAGTCTTCTTTTTTGTTTATATCTATATCATGTATGCTTAATACATGTTTCTCGGTGTTGGAGCCTTGTAATGTTTTCCGTTTGGCATCTATATTTAATACATGTATGATTTTTACTTTGAGAGCGTATTCTCGGGTTAGGTGTATGTTTGGTTGTTTGTGGGTGTTTCATATGGCCCGAAGTTTGGGGCATGAAAACTTGGTATCAGAGCTCTGGGTTCGAATACCTAAGAGCCGTGGGAAGAGGTTGCATCACCGTGTGAGGTTTATTACGTGTACTTGACTGCATGTGTTTAGATGCTTTGATAATATGTACGTGTTAGCATGTTAGATATGTGAATGATGTGTATATGTGAGCATGGAGGTTGGACCTGGGATTGATTAGTCTTGCCTTTGGGTGTTTGGATTAACAAACTTGGGAGCCAAGTTAGAAACGCGTTTAGCTGACATGATTTCTAGTAGGGAGTCTCTGTAGGTTATTCAGATTGACGTTTCATTCTTGTTGGTTCTCCTCGGTATGTGGGATTTTGTTTAACATGAAGCTATAGGCTTATGTGTTAGCATGCTTATGTGGTTTATGCTATGTGCTACATCTCATGTCCTATCTTTTTCATATAGACGCGATGTCTGCGAGACGAGGGCAAGGCCGTGGCTGTGGTGTTGGCCAAGGGGATGTTCATATCCCTGATGCTAGGGATGCAAATGCTCCCCTGGGACCGATAGACGCGACGGAGTTGTTGCGTGTGTTGGTGGGTTCTATCTAGCAGTTGGTTAGAGGTGAGATTATTACGGAGAGAGAGGGAGTACCAGAGGCAAGAGCCATATTAGCGATGCGGGAGTTTAGGTGCATGGATCTACCTACCTTTGCAAGAGATCTTGATCCTATTGTGGTGACAGAGTGGCTGGAGTTGGTGACTCGGATCCTGGACACATTACAGATTGTGGAGGACGAGTTACGGGTTTCTTTTGCTACCTTTCAGCTGAGGGGTGCTGCTCATGCATGGTAGAAGTATGCCAGGACTATTGCGGGAGTCACATGGGTAGCCTTTACAGGAGTGTTTCTGGAGAAATACTTTCCAGCTTCGAGGAGGGATTTGTACAGGGAGGAGTTCTACACTCTTACCCAGGGGGCCATGGATGTCATGCAGTATGAGGCCAGGTTTACATGCTTGTCCCAATTTGCACCGGATTTGGTGAGCATAGACGAGCTGCGATCTATGAGGTTTAAGTGGGGATTGAGGCCAGCGATCAGGGAGCGTGTGGTCGCGATGGGACTTTGTGTCTTCACAGAGTTGATGGAGGCAGCAACGAGGGTGGAGAATACTATGACTGAGATTCGAGCTTCTAGGGAAGCCAGGACACCTCAGGGTGGGACAGAGGTACAGACTGGTGGGCTTTCCAGCAAGAGGTAGAGGTCTTCTGGTCCTAGCTTTCATCCATCTGGACTATAGTAGTTCTCTACACCAGCACCATCAGTGGCTTCGTTGGGGAGGCCATAGCAGAGGGAGGTCAAATGTTATCGATGTGGAGAGCCGGGGCATCGTGTTCCAGATTGCCCGCAGCCGAGGCAGTACCGAGACCCATAGTTGAGGCAGTTTCAGAGTTCCATATCAGATCAGTCGCAGGGGATGGAGTTGTCGATTTGCTATAGATGTGATCAGACGGGGCATATCCGTAGGACTTATCCCCAGAGAGGGGGTGCACCGAGTACAGTGGGCATACCAGCGAGCTCGTATGTGCAGAAGAAATAGCAGTATCCGACGATTTAGACTTCCTGGATGGTAGGTGGGAGTATGCCAATTCAGTCAGTGCAGCAGCCAACAACGCCGAGTTATGGTGGAGAGGGAAGAGCGACACTGCTACGAGCGTATTCCCTAATAGCTCCTATTTCTTCCAGGGCATCGATTGTGCCAGATAATGCAGATCTACCTTCAGCGAGTAGAGGTACTTTCTGAGTATGCAGGCTTTGGGCCAGTTTCCTTGTTACATCAGTTTAGGAGTTGGTGATAGATTCCGTAGATGATGTGCTGTGTTGAGGCAGTGGCTAGTGATGATGTGAGGTTGGGGTGTGTGGTAGATCCCGTGTCTTTGAGATAGTTGGCCACTGTTTAGGATGTCTGACCTTGTTTGATCATATCCTAGGAATGGTTTGGCTGACCATCTCGTATGCCTAGGTCGATTGCGATCGATGGTTAGTTGTTTTGACCTTGAGCTGAATTTCGTGGGAAAAATTCCTTTAAGGGGGTAGAATTGTGAGACCCTAACCCGTTTTCTTTTTCGGTATTTTCGGACGCGAGTTACGTATTTTTGTTTGAGCATGTTTTTTTTCTTTCGATATATAATCGGGCTAAGATATGCATGCAGGGTAGGTTCCTGGGGCCGTGGGCCGTTGTGATACAAATTTCAAAAAATTTCAAAATAAAAATATTTTGGAGGCCTATAAATATCTAGAGTTAGATATTTTCATAAAGATATTTTTTAAAACTTCTCCAACAAGCTTCCTATTTACTCTCTACCTTCTCTCTAAGTTCTCGGGGACCTAGGGCTCAGTTTTCAATTATCCAATAGTGGATCCTTGCTTTTGGCACTATGGGCTACGATTTCATCCGGACGAAATTCCTTTCTGGTGAAGCTTGATTTTGCACGTAGATCACGACGTCGAGTTTTGAACTCACCGAGGTAGGATTCTAGACATGTATATTTTATAAGGGTGCTATGTGTAATCGGGTGTATTTTTACCGGTCGGATAGCTGTAGATCTGATTTTCTATAAAATTGGGTTTTTGGGTTAAAAACTGGTTTTAAGTCGATTTCGGTGGATGAAATCGTATTTTGAGAGTTTCTATTGAGGGTTTGGAGTTTGGCTTTGGCACGTGGATGTTCGAGGGTGTTAGATCGGGGTTTAAAGGCGTTGAATCGAGGTTTTGGGGGCTGAAACAGTGTTCGGAGACTGTTCTCGCCTCTATTCAGTCAATCGAATCGTGAGATTCAGTTAACTGGATCATGTTTTTAGGGTTTGATTGACTGAACCTCAAGGGTCAATCGACTGAACCATGGCTGTTTGGCGTTTGCGAGTTTCCAGTGTGTTGTTTAGTCGACTGGGGTCTTGGGTCAGTCGACTGAACTTTTGGGCTGCGTGATGGTGGTTCGGTGATTGAGTTTTGATTTTCGATTGGCGTCCTATGGTATTTAATTGATTAATTTATGAAAATTAGTTGATTTAAATACCTGTGGATTCCTTTTTGGATCCGGTGATCGTGTGGTGGTTTGGGGGTCGTGTTATGGCCTCGAGTGTTTCATTTAGATGTCGTCCTTGGGTTGACGTGCATGGTTAGATTTGGGGAGTTATGGCACGGTTGTGTGCGTGTTGGTTATGTTCGAGACGCGTAGGTCCGTGGTTTGATTTTAAGGTTGGGTTCTGGTAAGAATAGGTCTGAGGGAGGTTCTGGTGTTGATCTTTGCGCTAGGCGTTGGTTGTCCCGGTGTGTGGACGAGTCCCGATTTATGGATCGGTCGTTCGGGTAATGAATGACGGGTATGTGACATGTGATATCGTGTCAGGTTTTGTGACGAGTGATGTCACGATTTGAGGTTATATGGCTATGTGCGTTTATAGTTGGCTTTATGAATTTATAATTATGGTTTATTATGCATGGATTATGTAAGTAGATTACATGTTTTGGTATCGTTACGTGTAGCGTAGTTGCATGCTTTAGAACTCTAAAGTTTTATACGCATGATTATGTGGAATATGAGGAACGGATGCACGTGATGCATGTTACATGAGTTGCAGGTTTTTTGTGAGTCGCGTGTGTAGCATGTGACGTGGTTTGTAAAACGCAGTGACAGTACGTGACTTTATGCATTTAAATCCTGATTAGGTTATGCATAGGTATGTTCGGTGTTATCCGTAGTTTTCGGTGTTATCCCGTAATGTTCAGTTTTATCCTGTAATATGCGGTTTTATCCCGTGGTGTGCAGCTTTATCCCGCGATTTGTGGTCTTATCCCGTGGTTTACAATTTTATCCCGTGGTATAATTCGTGGTCAGCTGTTCCATCCCGTGGCTTTTGATAAAGTTTACGATTTTACCTGGTGGTTTGATTTGTGATTTTACCCTGTGGTTTGGTCTATGGTTTTACCCCATAGTATACGGTTTTATCCTGGGAATGTACGTTTATGTGCGGATCTTTATCTCAGTGTTACGACTATGGTTGTGGCGTGTGAGGGCTGATTATATGTATCATGGATTCCATGTACTGCATTATGAGACATATAGACCAATTTTTTAAAACTTTTTTAAGAGTCGCGTGAATCACGATCTAAAAATCCTTTTTCAACTGTTTTCTGGCCCCTGTGAGTGAGTCAAAAGATGGTTTGTATCATCGCTTTCCCGTTTACATGTGAAAAACTATTTTCAAGGCTTGAAAGAGAGTCTAAAACTGCATCTCATTTTCCTTGCATGTTTTGTTTATACTGCATGCCTGTTTAGTTTCTGCTGAGCCTTGGCTCACGGTGTGGGATTTGCTTTTCTTCAGGTACTGGTCACGCTGGTTGATCTGGAAGTGCTGGAGAGGTGGAAGGATTTTAGTCTTCCTTTTTGTTTCTATCTATATCATGTATGCTGAATACATGTTTCTCGGTGTTGGAGCCTTGTAATGTTTGCCGTTTGGCATCTATGTACAATACATGTATGGTTTACTTTGAGAGTGTATTCTCGGGTTAGGTGTATGTGAGACCCCAACCCGATTCATTTTGGAATAATTAAGTGTTCGAGATATCTGGAAACCTTCGAAAGATGTTAGGTACATCTTTGGCGTGTGTTCGGGTTTCGTTGAGGCTTGTTTGATTTGGCTAAAGGCTGGAAAATCAATCTTTACACAGAAAAATGCCTGCCCAACAGTTCGGTCGACTGAGGGGCTTGGCCCAGTCGATTGAACCGAGTTTTTTGAGTTCGATCAACTGGACATGGAGGATCGGTCGACTGATCCTTGTCGGCTAGGCTTTTTGGTGTTTCTAGTAGGCTGTTCAGTCGACTGGAGTGGAGGGTCAAGTCGACTAAACTGAGACTTTTTGGTGTTTTCTATAAATAGCAGGCGTGGAGATATTTTGGGATATTTTGAAATTTCAGATCTGGTTTCTCTCTCTCCCATTTCTCTTCCTTCTCTTTAGATTTTGAAGCCTCAGGGCTCGATTTTTAGTGATCAGACTGTGGATCCTCGATATTGGTGCCAAGGGCTTCGTATATATCCGGTCATATTTTTGTTTGGTCAAGGTTTGATTTTTGAGACATCGGGTTTTGACCCAACGAGATAAGATTGTAGACCATACTGCTGTATTAGGGTGTTATATGTAATTCTATGCTTTTTCATCGGTAGAAAATGCATCAAATACATATTTTCTATTTAAGCCTTATTTTTCTGATAGAAAGCATGTTGTTCGCTTTTCTTGGCTTATAGTGCTTTATGATTTTCAAATGATTTTCTTGAAAACAGTGGTTGTTGTTGGAAAACGGTGGATTTTGATGAAATCTCAACATTGTATATTTTGGAGGTTTGGAGCTCGCCTTCAGGGTTGAGTCTCAGGTTTTTAAAATATTTTGTTGAAAACGGGATAAAATATTTTTAAAATACTTTGTGTGATCTCCTTGTTGAAGGATGGATCTAAATACATGTATAATGTATTATTTTGAAGAAATATTTTTGTAGTTGAGCTACGATACTATTTTTAAAAGATTATCTAGATGTACTGGGATGACGTGTATTTGGCACGAGTTGCCCTCGGTGTAAGTCCAAAAATGTGCGCAGCGTAGGTACTCAGGTCCTTCGGGTTAGTCCCCGTAAACTGAGGCGGATGGGTGCTCAGCTCCCTCAGGGTCATAACCCGTAAATTGAGTGGTTACGTTCATGGTGCTTCGTATAGAACTTGCATTTATCTAATCGGTCCCACGATGTATGGAGATTAGATAAAGGGACAGGAATCTGTAGTTGGTACCTCTATCCTCTTGTAATTCTATTCCGCGATGGTACATTCTGCGAGGGAAACGATGTTTTGATTACTGTTTTACCTCTTCTCCTCGGCGGTGTGGCCTGAGTGGAGCATACTTTTTTAGTAAAGCTTATTATTTTTATCTTTCCTCGGTGTCTGATTCGAGTGGAAAAGTAATGTTTTGGTTATTGTTTTCCTTCAACTGTAAAATGTGATTTTGCATTGTTTAAATGCTTGGTTGTGAAGGAAAAACTATTTTGGGAGTCAGATGGGAAACTTGAGATTTTATGATGTAAAACATTTTGGCTTTGTGGTTGAGTTAGCTCCCACTATATGATATGCATGGTTTTGAGGACGAAAATGTGGGATTTTATGAAATAAAACCGTTTTGAGACTCGTGTTAACCTAATGGAAAATTTATGATTTTGGGTTGGAAAAACATTTTTGCCTCCTATAGTTGAGTCTGTATGCTTATGATTGCATATTTCTTACTTTACAGCTTTATTGCCTTTTCCTATTAGGCTTCGACTCACGGTGTGGGATTTTGCTGTAAAACCTTTTTCAGGTAAGCGTGGTCCAGTAGGTTGATCCGGTGGTGCCCGGAGATGGCTAATGACAAGACGTCTATTTTGTTTTGATAGGTAGTTTATACTTGTTGTATATGTTTCATGTTTATTTGTAATATGTTGTAAATCGTATACTATAATTATGGATGTATGTATATTTTAATGCTTTCGAGAGAACCTTGGGTTGGTTGTTATTTTCTGTAGTTTCAGACTACTTCTTTCGTTGTTGGGATCAACTGTTTACAAACGGGATTTTCAAATGGTTTTTGCTTCACATAACTTTTGTGCTTCGAGGTAGATTTTGAAACGGCTTAAGCTTATTTTAAAACTAAAGATTTTCTTATTTAAAACATGTATTTAGTTTCTTTAAAAAGGCTTGGCTTGCGGGCTGTAACTGTAGTCATTTGGCAACTCTTTTAAATCAATAAACCCTCGGTAGTACGTTTTTACAAAGGTTTTGGCCTTGTTTGGTCTTCTGGTTTTAAAATCCCTTTTGTTTGGGCAGTTTGGTGGTTGTTCTGTGGCTTTTCGCGTGATCCGGAGTTTGGGACGTGACAAATTGGTATCAGAGCTCTGGGTTCGAATACCTATGAGTCGTGGAAAGAGGGTGTATTACCTTGTGAGGATGTGTGTGTGCTTGGTTGCTTGTGTGTGGAGTATGTTGTGAATATGTGAGTATGGAGGTTGGACCTTAGGATTGATCAGTCTCGTGTTTAAATTGACAGACTTGGGAGCCAAGTTAAAAACGCATTTCATGGACGCAATTTTTAGCAAAAAATTTGAGTAGGTTACCCAAAGTGACGCATCATTCTTGTCGGTTCTCCTTAGTATTTGTGTTGTGTCTGCATGATAGATCGAGCTTAGATTGTCGTGTTTCATGCTTTCTTCATATACGACCTGTACACCCTTTGAGGCGATGAAACTGTGGTTTAGGTCTTGGTTAAACGATTCGGTTGCTATCAGTTGCAGAAGCAAGGTTATGGGTTGAGCGTCGATCGCTTGGTATGTTGTGGAACTCATTAGTGAGTTGGGTTCAGCCGTGCGAGGTTGGCCTCGGTTGGTATCTGTTAGGTGTTATTACGAGCAGCGTTTGTTCAGGTGCAGATGAAGCCTAGTTAGTGGCTTGGTTATAGTAACTAGCTCCCCTCGAGAGTAGGCTAGTGGATGTCGGAGTTGTGTTATGGTTGACCTTGTGAGTTGAGGTGCTGGGGTGTTGGAGACCCTAGGAAATCAGTCAATGTGATTGGATTAGGGATAGTGACAATCCCTTCGGAGTCTTGGTATACGTGGTCCTGCCTGTGTGATGGATTATATACGTCGTGAGCCATGCTATATCTTGAGTCGTGTATTCGGGATGGGGTATAGACGGGAACATAGTGGATGGGAGCATAAAGATCCTTGGCCGAGCGTATGCTGAGATGGAAGAATGTGTGCTTCTGGAGATATTCCCTGGTAGTCAGGATATCGATGGTGGTCAGTAGGATGTTGATGGTAGTCTGAGTAATCTGATGACCTTAGACGTTGTTTACCTTTTGAGGTTTGAAATTTGAGTTTCGAGTGAGTGAGCTCAAGGATATGGGAACGAGTATGAATTGTAGATATGCTGGGAAGAGCACGGGTTATGGTTGTATGAGAATGTGTAAGGGTTCCTGCGACGAGTATCGATTCTGTGAGATTTCCACTAGAATGCATGTAAGTGGTTTGGTCAATATCCTAGTGATTAGGAGATCGCGTTTGGGAACCGTGCAAGGTTTATGTGGTTAGTTTAGTCATGAGATGATGCATCTTGGGTGTGAGATGTCTTGGAGTTATTTGTCTTCCACCTTAGGTTCGGAGATGGGTATGTTGTTTACCCATGGGAACGAAGTGTGGAGTGATGAGGTTCATCAATGGACCGTGTGGTTTGGCTGGCCTAAGGTGATAGGTGAGAAATCGTAGGGTACGATGCCGGTGATCGATGTGTGCTTGAAAGCGAAAGTGCTTAAGGTGTCTGCATGGTTGTTGGGGTTATTAGTAACTCAAAATGAAAGGTCTCGGAAATGGGTTTCTTTTGTTTGACGCTGTGCCTTGGACAGTGAGCTTGAGGCTGTGACATGATTGTGGTTTGCCTAGCAGGAGTTAGGTAGGTGAGTAAGCGCAGTCGTGCGAAGTGAGGTTTTCGGCGCAATGGTATGTGTTGTGCCAGGTATGCGGATGGATGGTGTTCACGTGTGTGAATGAGGTCTGAGTGTTGAGAGCTTGGAGTAGCGGATGATCTGAGTATCGTGATCGTGGTTGACAGCAGCTGTGTGACTGTAGTCGATGTCGCCTCAAGGTAGGACTTACAGGGTTCTTAGAGGCTAAGTGTTGAGGAGTACTCCCAGCACACTGAGGTTGGGTCATGGTTCCTTGTTGGCCTTTTTCTTTCCTTTGGATGGAAGGGAAGAGAGAGTTTTCTCGTGGATGATTGTCTTGTGGACAATTATCTGGTACGAGTTGTTTCATCTCGATTGGATAGAGATGCCAGGTTCTTGTTTGGTTTAGATTTGGTTATGTTATGAGACTGTGGAATCTCTGTGGGTTTGTACCCGTCTATGGCCCTTAGAGTTGTGACTCGAGAACTTGTATCGCTGTGATTGGGTGATGGTTGGACTAATCCTTTGTGATTTCAACGGATGGTTGAACCATTTGGATTGTGATCCATGTGAGGTTCGAGTGGTAAATATGAGTGCTTGTGATTATTCTTGTCGACAAGGGAGTTGATGTTGAGACGTAAAGTTCTTTTGCAGGGATCAATTGAGGATCGTTGACCGTTGTGTGCGTATGGTTGTGTTTCTAGCTCTTGGCGAAGCGGGGGTTTATCTGAACAGTGCGGCTGTGATATGTGTATGGTGGGTTTTGGATAGACTCTTGTGAGTCTGACTTGGATTCTATTTGGGACTTGGAATTGTTTAGGGTTCTTGGAGTCAAGAAGTGGTGATCGACTGTAGTAAGTGTCGTGCTTTGGCATAACGGTTGTTTGTGTGGACGGTGATCCCGAGAGTATGACGGTGGAGAAGCCTTAGTTGGCGTGGCCCGTTCTGACCGACGCAATTGTTTGGTTGGGAATGGAAGGGCCGTGTGCTTTCTGGATGTGAGGAAATGGCTGAGTGTAAGATGCAAGTCTTGATTGGTATCTTGGCCCAAATAGTATGCTATTGCAGACCCAAAGGTTTGCTGTATGTGCTAGGTGTTATGAGTTAGAGTTGATGTTGGATGACAGTCATCATATTGTTTTATCTGATGACGGCAACCATGTTCGACTTGAAGTTGATCTGTAGCCTTGGTATCAGTGATCTGACGATGAGGCGTGGAGTTGTGTAGTAGTAATGAGTAGTGATGTGCTATTGTACGGGAGATAGGGTTGGGTTTTTGCTAGTTGTTGGGTACCTATTAGGTGATTTATCTACATGACGCGTTTGGCCAAGTGACTCATTTGGGTCAGGTGACTTAGTGGCTGTGATTCTGAATTGGCTTTCAGTTGTGTGAAACCTTGTTTAGGACATTGGTGTACCACCTGATGTTTCTCCTGGTGAGAATTGTGGTTAGTGATGGAAGTTTGAGTAGAGGGCGAAGGTTTAAAAGTTTGATGAGATCTGTTCTTTGGTATTCCAGGTGAGTTAAGTGAACTTCTCTCTGGAATTGGGTGTTGTGTTGTTACTCGTGGATCGGTGTCATGACAGCTTTAGTAATGGGGATATTGGCATCGGTAAGGTGATGATGTGGTATCAAAGTCGGTGATCATCTGGTGATCGTCAGGACTTGAGTAAAGTTTCTGTGTAGTGTGTGTGACTTCCTGTGACCGACGTCAGGGCTTGACGTCATGTGTTTGGACTTATAGAGATTCTCCTTGGGGAGCATGGTGAGATGTGATTGAGCCAGTATGTGGCAATGAAGACGAGAGTGATAGTCTCTGTGTTCGAGCATAGAGCATATCTGTTATCGAGTACCATGGTGAATTTGTTCCTTGCTTTGTGTTTGTCGTTGGAATGGTTTGAGTTTGGCGAGAGTTTTGTTTCGAGGTTTGGCAGCGTGAGCTGGATCTTGATCCTCTATTTCATAGTTGTCTCCTGGATGATGATGGTGTCAGTGAAGCTTGTTGTGGGATCAGTCTGTATGGTGGTTGATTCTCTACACCGTGTTTGCCTTGCGTGATGATGGTTGTGTATTATTTTTGTGACGATGATTTTTGGGATTTCGATTGCTAAGGCATGTCTGCTGTTGTATAGTGTTGTCGGGGCATTTCTGCTGTTGTACAGAAAGCCTCCACTGCCGGCCACAACATTGCCGTTGTCGGCACCACCTAGCCGCCACCTTCAGCTGGCTTTTGCTGCCTCGTTCGAGCTCCATTTTGACGTTTTTCATACCAAAAAATAGCTTTCGAAAAGTTATATTTTGCTGTCAAAAAATTTGCTTGAAAACTTTCAAAAAAATAACCAAAAAAACTGCTCGAACCAATACTACCGCACCACCAACGCTGTCGCCCCAAACAGTGCCCTATTTATGCTTTTTCTAGTAGTTCTTTTGCACCTGTTTTTTCTATAAAAAAAATAGCTCAAATATCCGAAAACCTGTTGTTTCAAGGAATCCTCGAAAATAGTCCCAAAATAGCCCCGAACCAGCACTGCCCAGCGTCGCCGCCGCTCTACCGTTTGCTGCCAGTTTATGCGCAGTTTTTTACTCAAATTTTTTTTAATAGTTTTTGGATAGTGTTTTGAGGCATGTATTTTCTTATACGATTTCTGGATATAGTGTGGGCTATAATCGTCCAAGAACTGGTACTGACAGAACTTGGACAACTTTAGTCTTGAAAGACAAGTTATAAAACTGGTTCAGCCTACGTGCATATTTATAGGGTTACAGTAGGGACCTATGAAATAATTATGAGTAAGACTTCCAGTGGAATACAAACACCCATCAGTAGTTTTCGCAATTAAGCAAATCTCATAGAGGTATCCGTAATTATGAAATTCTTACAGCAATTTTTGTAATTTTCATAAAATACTGAATTACAATTCACACTATTAAAGAACTATAATTACACACTGACCCATAATCTCAAAATCTTCTTGCATTGAATTCCTATTATTAAATGGTTAACATTTCTCACAACGTTAAGATTTTTGATACTCGCCAATTAAATTTAATTACTGACAATTTAATTTAATCGGCATCTTAAAATTTCTTATACCATTCTGCTTAACTTATTTGACCACTGGATAATCAAATCTACCAGCAGGGTTTGGCCCGGTCAAAACTTATAAGATTTCTTAAGGGAATATCGTCAATCTCAATCTTTCGGGACGTGAATTCTGTCAATAATTAATATTTACCATATAAATAATACTGCTATCCAACTCACCGAAAATATAGACCCATATAAGATCACACTCTCTAATGAATTAAAAACAACGAATATTAAATATACGTAGATCAATAAATATTTTAGGATTAAGAGTATAAGTACTATTCATAATAACCTTGGGGTGTTAATTAATTTATATAGTCAGTATAAAATTAATTATCTCAGTGTGTCCCGTTCAATACATACAAAGTGTACTGACACAGAGAGTTGAAACAATAGACGACGCTATTATCTATTTCTCGTAACTAAGGCAGGCCTACTAAAATTATGTACTACAGTCGTACCAATAATATGTTCATTTCTATCTAAACTGTGAACATAAAATTTATATTCTGTAAGAACATAAAATCTGATTTTCTGTGTGCAAGCTGTACTTTACACACCAGATTAAATACTGTACAAAATATTAGACATCTATGCATAACATTAAAGAAATGATATGCATGCATTACTCAAAAAAATTCTCACAAAATATATAATTAATTTTATTAAAATAAAATTAAATACTAAAAATATAATTTTTAGTATGCCAACCCTAACAGCGATTATATTAATGCATATATATTTTACGATTTTGGAAGAGAAACCTTGGGTTGGTTGTCGTTTTTCTTTTTGTTTTGGCTTGGGTTAAAGCTTTTCATGATCCGTTTTCGAGCTGAATGAGTGACTTGTTTATCAAATGAATGTTTTCTCCCTTATCCCTTGTTTATTTAAATTTATGTTCAAAGAAAAGGTTTTTAGGTGTCTTTTTGGGACTTAGGAAGGTTTTCTGGTTTTGGGCTTGAAAATCTCTCAGGTGTGTCACTACTCGAGTGGTGGAGAGTTCGCTTGAGCGGATGGTCGTTACGTGAAAAAGTTCGATTTTGTTTCGAAATGAGGTTTTTAGATGAAAAATCTTTTGAATAACCTTTAGCTAATAGCGTGTTTTGAGGATTATTTTATTTTACAAATAAAATCCCGCTTTCATGTTGATTTTCGTAGAGTTTTATTTGAAAATCGAGGCGTTACAATTCTAGCATTTATGGGCTTTAAGAATAGAATTTTAAGAGTACTAGAAACATAATTCTCATATGTTGAATCGAAATGACCTTCAAAAGTAGATCATATTGTGTCAAAAATAAACAATTCAAAAACATTAGGTAGATAGAGAAGAAAAAAAACTTCAAAAAATTTTCAATTCTTCACTTCTTAATTTTTATCATCTCCAAGGTCAAGGTCTGAATTACCATCCTTCACCATAGTCGCTTCAACTAACTTATATTCTTCTTCATCATCTTAAATTACTTGAAGTTCATCTTCTTCTTCGCCTATTTTCTTTTTTCCTTTCTTGTTGGCATTTAAGTTTATTGGTCCAAAATTTGAAAATTGTGATTTAGGTCTAAAAGTGTAGTAAGTAAAGGTTTAATCATTGAATTTTTTAAACTTAGTAGGGAAAGGCATACCACAGACCTCTCCTTCTCATTTTTTTACTCACTCCATCATCTTCAAAAGTATTCTTGGATATCCATCCATAAATTATTTTGGGGTAGACATGGATCTTCATTCTCATTGATCCATTCTTCATCAGAGTCCATATTCGATAAAGAAATAGGATCATATGTCTCACCCCCTATTGCCTCTTCAATTGCCGCAACTCTAATTGAATGTTGTACTTTACATAAACTAATACATTCAGCATTTGTTGCTCCAAGCGATTCATTTTTTTTAAAGGGCATATGGTCTAAAGTGCTCCAATTTCTCTCATATCTAGTTGCACTACAAGTAAGACTTATCACTCTTATAACTAACTGTTGAAATTCTTCTCATAACTTTCCCACCATAGTGCTATAAAATAAAACAAATAAATTATTAAAAATAAGGCACTAGATTCACATATTTTAAAATACAAAACATAAATTTATAATAATTTTAAAATATACCAAGTTACTTCTTATCACAATTGTGAAGCTCATACCAAACAAACCGTTGGCCTTTTTTAACTTTTTTAATTGCTCATTAACCTTTACTCTTATGTCTATAATGGGGTACATTCTCTCAACTATTTTGTATAAGCCAACTTTTACTTCTACGTCCATATTGAAATTATCATTGTCGTTATGGAACCTATAAAAATGTGCAACAAATTTTACCAATGAAAGCAACTAAAGTGTCAATAACATTATGTGGTAATTAGAAAACTAACTAAATAGTAACAATAAAAGAATTTACTTGGGATTAAGATAGTTTATTGCCACATGAAGATATCTATGGAATTGCAAATTCTATCTCCTATCAATAATTGCCCAAAAATTTTCACATCTTCTCTTTACATTGTTAAATTTTAAGGAAATTTCTTCATAGGTTCTATCCATACCCTCATAAATATAACCCATTGTCGGCTTAGCATAACCATCCACAAGTGCCAAAACTTTTACCAACAGAAGTATACTCTTTACACAATACTTTATTGCTTTGCATTGTCAGGTTTGTATAGTAAGAAATCATGGATTTTGTTCGTTTTAGTATTTTATTTTATTTTTTAATAAAATTATTTTTTATTATATGAAAATCTTAACGAGTAATGTATGCGATATCATTTCTTTAATGTTATGTATAAATGTTCTTTATTCTGCACAGTATTTAATTGGCAGGTATCGACATCAAAAAGTTTTAAATTGGAGCCTGTTTCAGTGATTTTTCATCTAGTATTTTTTATCAAAAAAATCATATTCAAATCAATGATACTAACAGTTTGCCTCCAATAATTGGTATCAGAGCCGTTTTGATTAATAAATATGGTTTAATCGAGGGATCGGGTAGCTTTAAAACTATGCTAATTTTGTTTTGCATACATTCTAATTTTGGTTTTATGATCATCGTTATATTCATATTTGATTAAATGGTTTGAATGATAATTTAAGTATTTTTTTAATTACGAGGGTTGATCGTGATAGTTTAAGCTTTTTAAATCGATTGTGAGCTTTCGGGACATAGGTTTCGATGTAAAAAATTATTTTTTCTTTAGATATTATTCGATATATATAAGAACGGGTTTAAATACACGAATAACAAGCACCGGCGGTGGTTTCGGGAGTTTCGAGTCACAGATTGCAGTGATTTTTTTATAGATTTTATGACAGGTTTTTCAGCAAGTTTTTTACAAATTTTAGGCTTAAAAAACAGTATCAAAACAGTTTCTAAAAACACGAAAAAATGGGCACAAAATAGCCCTACCGGCAGCGCCTTTGGCAGCGGCGGTTCAGGCTATTTTCAGTAGTTTTTTGAGGTGTTTTTGAAATTATTTTTCAGCAAGTTTTTAGGTATAAAATGGTAGTAAAATATGATTGGAAAACTGTCTAAAACGTTGTAAAAATAGTAGTAAAAAATGACAAAAAATAGCAATAGCGGCGACAGTGGTGCTATTTTCGAGGCATTCTTCGAGGATTGTATAGCTATATATCAGTGCTAAAAATAGTAGAAAATCATAGCCGAAACAACCACAAAAGGAGCAATAAAAAGTAGCGGCGGAGGCTACTAGGTGGCGGTAGTGGGGGTAGTTCGGTCCTCATCGAAAGCAATTTTCGAGGCTATTTTCATTCTGATTTGTTTATAGAAAAATAGAATTTTTTATGAGCTATTTTTCAAAAAAAAATCGAAACGAAAACGGACATCAAATGAGGCGACAAAAGCCGTGCAAAAGTAGCTGCTTGGACGGTGCTGGCGGTGGCTGGTGATTGGGCTGTTTTGGCCGGCTATATTAGTGGTTTTGGGACTCAGGTGGTGTTGTGTAATTATAACACTGCGTTACGAAGATTCCTGACAGATTTTGGATGCCGAAAAGCTAATTCTGATAAGATTGAATAATTTCAAACTTATCGTTTAACAGGAAGCTGAAACTCAAAAGAGTTTATTTGATCATAAAATCGGGACATATATATCTTGCATTTATATTATTTAACTTCGTGGATGATATATATTGTTATTTTATACTTCCTGTTTATTTTAATTAATTCAAAAAAATTTGATTTTCATTAATTTTGGTAATGAAAAAATAAAATAAAATAAAATTTTCTTTAATTAAAATTAATTTTTTAAGAAAATTTTAGATATTTTATTTTGTTATAAAATAACACGTTTAAGATGATTTTTCTTTTAAATCTAATATCTTAGAAAAATGTAAAAATTAATTCTGAATTTTGAATTAGTTAAAAGAAAATTTTAATTTTAATAAATTATTATTTTTTGAAAAAATGTATAACTTGAAAAATTAAATTAAATTCTTATTTTTATTTAAATTAATTTTTTAAATAAATAAAAATTTTGAAATATTTTTTTTGTTACACATTAAAACATAAAAAGATGGTTTGAAAAAATCAGAATCTTTCAGATTGTGCAGTTTTTTAGAATTAATAAATTTATTTTAATTAAATAGTTTTTATAACTCTTAAAGGTATTTTAAAAAACTAAGTAGGAAAGAGAATTTATTTATAGATAAATCCCGCGGTATTTATCACTAGTTTGTCTATCACTAGTTTGTAGGTGAGGTAATTAGTTCTGCGTATTGACAGTAAGGTCTTTCTCTTCATCGGACATAATTAATTACGGTATGCCGGTACGAACCTCCTTTAGAGATAATTCTGGATAATCGTTAGTGTGGATCACTTCTCTATCTGAATGATTTATTACGAAACGATTGATTCAGAATTAGGTGATAGTTAACATTTAACTGTAAATAATAGTATCATCTTCATTTGGGTCACTGTTATTATTTATTGGACCAAAACTACATCAACTATTTAATTTTACTTGGTATGATTTGTTGCTTAAATACTAAAATTAATAGGAATTGGCATGCTTGAAAAAATAATGGATAGTAGACGTCCTCCCATCAATGCATGCTATTCACATAACACAATTTTAAATGGTAGAGGAAAGCAATTTTAAATAAAATTTAAAATTTTGCTCGTCATAATTAATGATTTTCAATTATGTGATTCTCTGGATTAAAATGGCTTTCAATTCACTCGTGACTATACTTAAAGAAAACAAACTAACGCGACCAAACAATATAGACTGGAAAATGAATATGGATATAGCTTTAACTACCAAAGGTATTCTTAGGATGCTAAGAAATGTGTTTATTTCAGAAAAGAGTTCTTCCTCTAAGCCGAAAGGCAAGAAGAATACAAATATTTAGAAATAGGATGACAGGATTTTCAAAGTAGTTAGTGAATCACGGACTGGTGTAAAAAAGCTGAAAGGCAGATATTTTCACTGCAACCAGACACGGCACTGAAAACAGTAATGTCCAATTTTTCTCAACAAACAAAACAAGCAAAGTAATGTCCTCACTACAATCAGACACGGTACTGAAAAAAGTAATATTTAGTTTTTCTTGACAAACTGAACAAGCAAAGTAATTTTCGTTCACTAGTTGTGAAAATATGTTTAGTGGTGTTATCTACCGGTACCTGGTGTATAAATACGGGAGCCACTAATCATATTTACAATTCATTGCAGGGGTTCTAGAAAATCTGACAACCCAGTGATGGGGAGATTTATCTATATATAGGCAATAATACCATGGTAGCAGCAGTTGCAGTGGGAGATGTCACTCTGAGTTTTAGTGGAGATAGAGTTTTAATATTGAGAGATTATCTTTATGTACCGTTCATTAGAAAGAATTTAATTTCTATTTCTTAATAGGTTAAAGACGGATATTTAGTTTATTTAATAACTCTGTGGTTATTAAAAAATAAACGTTTTATTTGTTCTGGTATATGGGTAGATGATCTGTATGTTATATCTCCTATCTCTCTTGCACTGCAACTAACTAAATTAAATAACATATCTAATTTACCATATAAGAGAAAGGATCATTCTTTAATGAACCAAACGTTTCTTTGGTACTTACGCTTGGGTTATATTAATCTAAAAAAGATAAATAGATTAGTAGAAGATGGACCTTTGAGTTCAATGGAAGTGGAGGTATTTATTTCCAGTCTATGAGTCCTGCTTAGAAGGTAAAATGATTAAGATGCTCTTTTTAGTCAAAGGCTATAGAGTTAAAGAACTGTTGGAATTTGTTCACTCTGATGTGTGCGATTCTATGACTATTCGAGCTAGAAGTAGTTTTAAGTATTTCGTCAGTTTCATTAACGACTACTTAAGGTATAAATATATTTAACTGATGCACCGTAAGTCCGAATATTTTGAGAAACTCAAAGAATTCAAGGCGAAGGCAAAGAAGCATCTGAGTAAAAGTATCAAATCACTACTATTCGACCGTAGTGGCGAGTACCTTTTTGGAGAGTTTAGTGACTACTTGTCGTCAAAAGGGATTATATCTCAGTTAACTACATTTCGTACTCCACAGCAGAATGGTGTAGTAGAAAGAAAGAATAGAACTTTTATGGAGATGGTAAGCTTGATAATGAGTTATTCGGTAAAAACTCTGCCTACCAAGAGTCTCAATATTTATCTTAGTCAATGATTGGTTCCATGGTTGATTTTCATGTACCCATCACGGTTGTTCATTAAAAGGTGTCCTTCTCACTTCTTGAATTTGGCAAGGGCGGTGCATGTGTAGGTCAATTAGTTAACCACCAAGACCCCCTACTTAGATGAGACCCAAATCTTTGTAAGATCCGAATGATGGACCGAGGGGGAGACAAGTGCTGGCAGTCGCCATCTCTATAATTTTAAAAAATATTCTTACTATACTGCATTATTTTTTAATTGTTTTCAAATTCTATAAGTTTGCCACCCCTAGTTTTTTTTAAAAAAAATTAATAATTAGTTAGCATTTATATTAATGTATGTATTTATGAATTTGTCAAGTTAGATCATACATGTTTTTTTTTTTTTGAACAATAGGCCATAGTGCCATATGTGATTAATTACTTTTTGGTTAAAAATGCCAAAAATCTTAGGTTGCGTGTTTGGAAAAAAAAAGCAAAAAAACTAAAAAATTAAAAAATCAAATCAAAACAAAAATTTTAAAAATATTCTATTCAAACTCTCACCATTTTCAAAATACAACAATACCCTTATTCACAACTTATTTACTATCACTATCGATTACATATAATTATTAATATTAAATATATAGAATGGCACTTTGAATAAAAAGTAAAAAAATTAGCTTTTTACCCAAAAAATTAACTTTAAAAAAATTAGTTTAAAAGTTAAGTTACCAAATAACCTACTTTAAACTCAATTTAGCTTTTTAGTTAAAAACGCAAAAAAACAAAGAAATCTAGCTTGAAGTTAGTTGCCAACCAAGGCCTAAATCAATCTAAAGTCAAATAATTAAGTTATTAAATTTTTTATTATTACTTGTTCAGTGTTCTAGTAGCGTTATATTCTTTATACAATTGCATTTAATTTGTTATATTCTAACCGTACTAATCACTAACTATCTCAAAAATATAGAACAAGAATAAGTAATTTTTTATTCTTCTTGATATGTATATGTATTTTTTATATGGTATGAAATTCTTATTTTTATATAATTTGGGTGATTGCTTTTAATTTAAGAAACATATTTTTATTTGTAGGTTATATTAAGTAGAATATATATCGATTTTGATTTTTTTGTTAATTTATTGGTTGATAATTGATTTGTCAATAATATTTGAATTGTGTAAAGTGTTAGTAAAAATAAAAAAATAAAAAATTTATTCTCTTATTGATATATTGGTTTATTTTATATTAACTTAATCAGTTTTAACAGTTACAACAGAACGCTTATTTTTAGTTGTGAAAATTGTGAAAGCTAAGTTGTGCAATAGAATATATTATGATTTTCTAATAAGTTATTTAATCACTTTCATTAAAAAAGACATTACTAAAGATTTTAGGATGGATAATTATTTTTTAATAAACTACTTAATCACTTTCCTTAAAAAAGACCTTAGAAAGGATTTAAGTATATATATATATTCTTACATACATACTTTTAATGGTATGAAATAGTGTCAAGTACAACTCAAGATGCGTCATTTTAAGTAGATTAATTAATTTAAATTATTATTTTTTGTAATCTTATTAAATAAAAAAAGTATGCTTATTTATATATTTATATTTGTTGTTTTATTTCACTTTATGCCAAATAAAAATTTATGTTATAGTTCATACTTTATTTTAAAAAAAATTATTAATGTATTTGTTCGCTACCCTTGGAACAAAATCATTGTTCCATCCCTGTAAGATCCTATTATGATATATATACAATTATATATCAGCTTCAAAAATAATTTATATTGACAAAACTTAAAAATAATAATATTTATTAGTTAGATCCCATTAGACCTAAACTATTATATATGAACTTAAAAGGCAATTCTTATTGACAAAGCCTTATATTATTTATTGGGCACGCAAATAAGATAGGTTAGGCTAAATTAAAATTAAATTTTTTTTACTATAATTATCACAAGAAAGATTAAAAAGGACTAGTGTTGTTGTCAATTTAAAAAAACGTACTAAAAGAATTGTTTATGAGAATTTAATTAATAACTTCTCATTTGAAAGGGTGTAGAAAAATAGATTAAAAATTAAATTTAAAAGTAAAACATTAATTTCAAATTTAGACCTCTGAAACGATAGCGCCGGCCCTGTATTCCGTGACTCGTTCAATCATTTTTTTGTGGTGGGACCTCGCATTTTTTCAAAAGTCCAATTGATTTGCTACAACTCTTCTGATACCAGCCACTGCAATGAATCGTGATGGTTTTTTACACGTGTTTATATATCTCAGCAAACCCCCAATTTTATATTAAATAATTTATTTTTACAAATGCTTCAATTTTAGTATTTTTTTTCTATTTTTGTTGCTCCCTAAATTTCGAGTCACGTGAACACTCATAAACAACCAGATAAAATACTAAACCCGATATTTACTCACAAAATAAAATATACATGAATTAAATATAACCGTCAAAAAAGGCATACAGTACACGACTCCAACATTGAAAGATATATTATAATCATACAGGATCCAAAAAGAGCAAAAAAAAAAAACTACAGATCTTTCGCTTCTCTGCAACCTCCAGATCAACTTGCGTGACCGGTACCTAAAAAATATTTCAAATCCCACAACTTGAACCAAAACTCAGCAGATACCAGACAAGCATGAAATAAAAGTTAAACATGCTCAGAAAACGATGTGCGATTTTTAATTCACACGAGTCTTGAAAACGATTTTGAAAATAATTTTGAAAATGGTTTTATATCTGAACTCATACAAATCTTAAGAGAAAAACACATGGAAAAATGGTTTTATGTCATTGCTCATGGGAACCTCGAAAATAGTTTGATATATAGATACTACAATACTTTACAGGCAAAGATAGACTCCTACGAGGTAAGACTCCCACGAGCCTCACATGCAACACATGCCATTCACATAACGCAACATAATACGAAATTAACAAATATCTTCGCGGGATAAAATCGTAGGACCATATACGCCCTCAATACATATATTCACGGACTTTCACCGTAGGACCAATATTTGCCCTCATCTGCATCTTCATAGGCTTTACCGTAGGACCAATATTGCCTCAACTAATGCATCTTTACGGACTTTCACCGAAGGACCAATATTTGCCTCACTAATACATATTTACGGACTTTCACCAAAGGACCAATATCCGCCCCAACACATAATCAGAGTTTTAACCAGTGCAACACATGCATATATAAAACCAGAGCTTTAAATGCATCATGACCACATAAGATCACATATCCGTCCTACTACATGCATGAATAAAAGTAACTAGAGTTTTATAAGTACTGAATCACGTATAACCACCCACATAACAACGCCACATAACCCGTCACGACCAACAATATAACGAATAAGACCTAACTAAAGGCCAACACCAAACCTCCCACAAAATGGTTCTCACCAAACCCCATATTTTCCCAAACCACGTCATCCCTGAGGACGACAACAAAATGAACCACCATGGCCCCACCACGACCAACCAAAACCAGGAACGACCCACACCCAACTTCATGAGTTTAGTTGACAGGATCTCATAATTAAATCACCTAAAAGCCACTAGAGGAGAGCTAGTCGATTGAACCCTATAAATTCAATCGACCGAAAAGCCACAGCACAACTACCAAAACCACAAAACGCCCTACACAGGACATTAATCGACTCGACCCCCACCCAGTTTGTCACGCCCCAAACTCTGGGTCACGTGAAACACCCATAAACAAACAACCATAACACCTAGCCCGAGAAAACACTCTCAAAGTAAACCATACATGCATTGTATATAAGCGCCAAACGGCATACATTACAAGGCTCCAACGTCGAGAAAATATGTTACAACATATATGTAACAAAACTAACAAAAAGGAAGACTACACTTTTTCACCTCTTCCGGCACCTCCAGATCAGCCAGCGTGACCGGTACCTAAAGAAAAACAAATCTCACACTGTGAGCCAAAACTCAGCAGAAACTAGACAAGCATGCTGTATAAGCTAAACATGCTAGGAAAAACGAGGTGCAGTTTTAGACTCTCTTTCAATCCTTGAAAACAGTTTCACATGCAAACAAAAAAGCGAGGATACAAACTATCTTTTGACTCACTCACAGGAGCCCTAAAAATAGTTTTAAAATGGTTTTTAGATCGCGATTCACACGACTCTTAAAACAGTTTAAAAATTGGTCTATCCGTCCCACAATATATTTCATGCAATCCATGTATCATCTCAGATCGAGAGATCTCAACTCTAATAGAATGCAGTACAGATGCGTAAAAACGACGCTCACAAGCCGCAACCCCAGTCCTAACACCGAGATAAAGATCTGCACATAAACATACATTTCTAGGATAAAACCGTATACTATGGGGTAAAACCATAGACCACATGGTAAAACTACAAACCACACCACAGGGTAAAATCACATACTTTACCGTAAGCCACGGGATGGAACCGCCGACCACGGATTATACCATAGGATAAAATCACATACCACGGAATAAGACCGCATATTACAGGTTAAAATTGAAATTAACGGGGTAACACCGAATACATACAACAGGATAATACTGGAACTACGGGATAACACTGAGCATATCACATGCATTTACAAACCAAAGCCTTAATCACTTCAAGATCACAGAAGGCCACTTATCCAACTATCATGTACCAAATAAAACTATCCACAGTTCTATAAGCACAAAGCACGTATAAACACAACGTTCCACATAAAGACGCCACATAACCCGATAAGAGATCACATGCCACACACCATCATTCGTTCACCAGAACAACCCGTCTACACACCAGGACAACGAATATCCAACCTAAAAACCAACACCTGAACTTCCCACAAGACGATTCTCACCAGAACCTAAGCTTTAACCAAACCACGAACCCACACATCGCGCACTTGACCAACACTCACACAACAGTGCCACAAACCCTAAACTAACCATGCACGTAACACCTGAGGACGGCAACACATAAACACTTGAGACCACCACACGACCCCCAAAAGGAATCCACAGGTATTTGAATTGACTAATTCTCATAAATTAATCAATTGAATACCATAAGGCGCCAATCGAAAACTAAGAACCCAACCCAAACCATCAAAGCCAACAGCCCACAACTTTAGTCGACTGGACCCAACCCCCAATTGACAGAAAAATACATTAGAAAAGCCAAAACGCCACAGAAGCACTGTCCAGTCGGCTGGCCTTCAAGGTCCAGTCGGCTGAACCTCAAGAACAATGATCTAGTCGACTGAACCCACGGGTCCAGTCGACTGAACCATCCCAGAAACTATTTTTAAGGTACGGGTTCCAACTCCAAACCTCAAATCGAAGCCTCCAAACACCGATTCAACACCCTCAGATATACATATGCCTAGGCCTACTACCAAGACCACCACAGAAACACTCAGCACCCAATTCCATCCACGAAATTGCCAAAAAATGGATTTTTAACCCAAAAACCCAACTTTACAGAAAATCAGATCTACAGCAAACCAATCGGTAAAAAGACACCAAATTACACGTAGCACTCTTATAAAACATATAGGTCTAGAATCTTACCTCGGTGAGTTCAAAACTCGATGCCTCGAACCACGTGCAAAATCGAGTACCCCCAGAATTAAAATCTGACCTGATGGTTGCGTAGCCCACCGTGCCAATAACAAAGATCGGCTGTTGAATCGTTGAAAACTGAGCCCCGGGCCCCCAAGAACTTAGAAAGAAGGCAGAGATAATATGGAGGAAACTTAGGAGTTATGTTTTGAAAATATCTTTTAAAAATATCTAATTCTAGATATTTATAGGCCTCCAAAATATCATTTTTTTTTGAAATTTGTGCGACAACGGCCCACGACCCTAGGAACCTACCCTGCATGTATATCTAAGCCTGATCATGCATTAAAAGCAGTAAAAACATGCTCAAATGAAAACACTTAACGCGAGTCTAAAAACGCCAAAAAAAAGAAAATGAGTCAGGGTCTCACAACTCTACCCCCCTTAAAGGAATTTCGCCCATGAAATTCAACTCAAGGTCAAAATAAGCAACCGTTGATCGCAATCAACATAGGCATATAAGATAGTCAGCCAAACCATTCCTAGGATATAGTCAAACAAGATCAGGCATCCTAAATATTGTCTAAGTATCTCTCGACACTGGATCTACATCTCACCCCAACCTCACATCATCATCAACCGTTGCCTCAACACAGCACACCATCCACGGAATCCATCTCCAACTCCCAAATAGATGAAACAAAGAAACTGGCCCAAAGCCTGCATACTCAGAAAGTACGTCTGCTCGCTGAAGGTATGTCTACATCATCTGGCATAACCGATGCCCTGGAAGAACTAGGAGCTATCAGGGAATAGGCTCGTGGCAGTGTCGCTCTGCCCTGTCCACCATAACTCGGCCCTGTCGGCTGCCGCACCTACTGAACTGATGTACTCCCACCAGCCATTTGGGAAGTCTGAACTGCAGGATACTGCTGTCGCTCCTGCACATATGAGCTCGCTGGTGTGCTCACTGTACTCTGTGCATCCTCTCTTTGGGGACAAGTTTTGCAGATATGCCCTGTTTGGCCACATCTGTAACAAATTGAAAACTCCATCCCCTGTGATTAATCTTGTATGGAACTCTAAGCCTACCTCAAATATGGGTCTCGAGACTGCCTCCGCTACGGGCAATGTAGTACACGATGCCTCGACTGTCCACATCGATAACATCTGACCTCTCTCTACTCTGGCCTCCCTGACAAAGCCACTGATGGTGATGGTGTAGAGAACTGTTGTGATCTAGATGGATGAAAATTGGGACCAGAGGACCTCTGTCTCTTGCTGGAACGCCCAGCTGTCTGCGCCTCTACTCCACCCTATGGTATCCTGGCCTTCCTAGAAGCTCATATCTCAATCATGGTGTTCTCCACCCTCGCTGCTGCCTCTACCAGCTTTGTGAACACACGATTCCCCATCGCTACCACACGCTCTCTAATTTCTGGTCTCAGACCCCGCTCAAACCTCATAGAACGCAGCTCGTCTGTGCTCACTAACTCAGGTGCAAACCGGGCCAAGCACGTGAACCTGGACTCATACTGCATGACGTCCATCGCCCCCTGGGTAAGAGTGTAGAACTCATCCCTGTACCAATCTCTCCTCAAAGCTGGAAAGTATTTTTCTAGAAACACTCCTGTAGAAGTTGCCTAAGTAACCCCTACAATAGTCCTGGCATATTTCCACCAAGCGTGAGCAGCACCCCTCAGCTGAAAGGTGGCAAAAGAAAACCCGCAACTCATCCTCCATAATCTGCAGTGTGACAAGGATATATGTCACCAACTCTAGCCACTCCGTCGCCACAATAGGATCAGGATCTCCAAGAAAGGTAGGTGGATCCAAGCGTCTAAACTCCCGCATCGCCACAATAGCCCTCGCCTCAAGCACCCTCTCCCTAATAGCCTCACCTCTAGAGGTCTCAACTGCTGCTGAATAGAGCCAACCAGCACACGCAACAACTCCATCGCGTCCATTGGTCCCAGGGGAGCATTTATATCCTGAGCATCACGGATAGGGATATCTCCTTGGCTAACAGCACGGCCACGGCCACGGCCTTGAGCACGGCCTCGCCATCTCCTCACCAACATCACATCTATATGAAAAAAACAACATATAAGACGCAACACACAGCATGAACATAAATGCTAAACACCTAGCATGCTAACATATAGTCACATAGGTTCATATTAAACAAAACCTCACATGCCGAGGAGAATCAGTAAGAATGACACGTCAATCTAGATAACCTACTCAGATTTTCTGCTAGAACCACATCAGCTAAACGCGTTTCTAACTTGGCCTCCAAGTTTGTTAATCCAAACGCCCAAAGGTAGGACTATCACTCCTAAGATTCAACCCCCATGCCCACATATACAGATCATTCACATATGACCCGCATGTTATCACGTTTATGTTATCAAAACATCTAAACACATGCAGTTAAGCACACGTAATCAACCTCACATGGTGATGCAACCTCTTCCCATGGCTCTTAGGTATTTAAACCCAGAGCTCTCATACCAAGTTGTCATGCCCCAAATTTCAGGCCACGTGAAACACCCATAAACAAACAACCACAACACCCAGCCCGAGAAAATACTCTTAAAGTAAACCATACATGCATTATATATATGCACCAAACGACATACATTACAAGGCTCCAACGCCAAGAAAACATGTTACAGCATATATGTAGCAAAACTAACAAAAAGAAAGACTACACTCTTTCACCTCCTCAGGCACCTCCAGATCAACCAGCGTGACCGGTACCTGAAGAAAAAAAAATCTCACACCGTGAGTCAAAACTCAGCAGAAACTAGACAAGCATGCTGTATAAGCTAAACATGCTAGGAAAAATGAGGTGCAGCTTTAGACTCTTTTTCAATCCTTGAAAACAGTTTCATATGCAAACGAAAAAGCGAGGATACAAACTATCTTTTGACTCACTCACAGGAGCCCTAAAAATAGTTTTAAAAGGGTTTTTAGATCGCGATCCACACGACTCTTAAAACAGTTTAAAAATTGGTCTATCCGTCCGACAATATATTTCATGCAATCCATGTATCATCTCAGATCGAGAGACCTCAACTCTAACAGACTGCAGTACAGATGCGTAAAAATGACGCTCACAAGTCGCAACCCCTATCCTGACACTGAGATAAAGATCTGCACATAAACATACATTTTTAGGATAAAACTGTAGACCACGGGGTAAAATTGCAATCCACACCACGAGGTAAAATCGCATACTTTACGGTAAGCCATGGGACAGAACCATTGACTACGGATTATACCACAGGACAAAATCGCATGCCACGGGATAAGACTGCATCTTATGGGATAAAACTAAAATTAACGGGGTAACACCGAATACATACAACAGGATAATGCTGGAACTACGGGATAACACCGAGCATATCACATGCATTTACAAACCGAAGCCCTAATTGCTTCAAGATCACAGAAGGCCACTTATCCGACTATCATGTACCAAATAAAACTATCCACAGTTCTATAAGCACAAAGCACGTATAAACACGACGTTCCACATAAAGACGCCGCATAACCCGATAAGAGATCACATGGCACACACCATCATTTGCTCACCAGAATGACCCGTCCACTTACCGAGACAATGAATATCCAACCCAGAAACCAACACATGAACTTCCCACATGACAATTCTCACCAGAACCCCACCTTTAACCAAACCACAAACCCACACATCGTGCACATAACCAACACTCACACAACCGTGCCACAAACCCTAAACAAACCATGCACATAACACTCGAGGACGGCATCACATAAACACTCAAGACCACCACACGACCCCCAAAACCACAACGCCATTAACCAAACCCCAAAAGGAATCCACAGGTATTTGAATTGACTAATTCCCATCAATTAATCAATTGAATACCATAGAGCGCCAATCGAAAACCAAGAACCTAACCCAAACCATCAAAACCAACAGCCCACAACTTCAGTTGACTGGACCCAACCCCCAATCGACTGAAAAACACACTGGAAAATCCAAAACGCCACAGAAGCACTATCAAGTCGACTGACCTTCGAGGTCCAGTCGACTAAACTCATGTGTCCAGTCGACAGAACCAGCCCAAAAATTATTTTTAAGGTACAGGTTCCACCTCCAAACCTCAAATTGAAGCCTCCAAACACTAATTCAACACCCTCGAACATACACACGCCCAGACCTACTACTAAGACCACCACAGAAACACTCAGCACCCGATTCCATCCACGAAATCGCCGAAGAATAAGTTTTTAACCCAAAAACCTAACTTTACAGAAAATTAGATCTACAGCAAACCAATTGGTAAAAAGACACCTGATTACACGTAGCACTCTTATAAAACATACAGGTCTAGAATCCTATCTTGGTTAGTTCAAAACTCGACGTCTCAAACCACGTGCAAAATCGAGCCTTGCTGGAATCAAAATCTGACCGAATGGTTGCGTAGCCCACCGTTCCAATAACAAAGATCAGCTGTTGGATCGTTAAAAATCGAGCTCCGGGCCCCCGAGAACTTAGAGAGAAGGCAGAGAGAATATGAATGAAACTTAGGAGTTAAGTTTTGAAATATCATTTGAAAATATCTAACTCTAGATATTTATAAACCTCCAAAATATTTTTTTTTTAAATTTTTTTTTGAAATTCGCGCCGCAACGGCCCATGGCCCCAAGAACCTACCCCGCATGCATATCTAAGCCCGGTCATGGATCAAAAGCGATAAAAACATGCGCAAATGAAAACACTTAACGCACGTTCAAAAACGTAAAAAAAAAAAAGGTCAGGGTCTCACACAGTTGACCCAAATAAGCTACTGAAATTTTGTAAAATTTCCCCAAAACACAAATCAGTCAACTGGATCCTCAGTCCAGTCGACTGAACCACCCAGTTCAATCGAGTGACCCCAACTGAAAACCATTTTTGAGCTATAGGTTCAACCATCACAATCCCAAATCGAAGCCTCCAAACCCCCTTTTCAACACACTCAAACATACCCTATCCCAACACTGCCACAAACCTCGAAAGAAACATCTGAAACCCGATTCCATCCAACTAAAATCAACATACAATGCCTTTTAAACCAAAACTCGATTTATCGAATAGAAAACATTTCATGCACTTTGAAACAGTAAAAACATACTTGCTTACACGTAGCACCCTTATATGACATGAGAGTTTAGGATTCTACCTCGTTTAGTTAAAAACTCAATGCCTCAATCCACGTGCAATAGCAAACTTCGTCAGAATGAAATTCTGTCCGAATTAAAGCGTAGCCCACCACGAGGATACTAAGGATCCGCTGTCTGATTATCGAAGACCAAGCTATGGGTCTCTGAAAAGTTAGAGAGAAGGCAGAGAAAAAAAGAAAAACTTAGCTTGTAAGTTTTGAAAATATTTTTTTAAAAATATTTAACGCGAGATATTTATAGGTCACAAAAATATATATTTTTTTAAATTCACACCACAACGCCGAACGATCCCGGGAACCAACCCTACATGAATCTCTAAACCTGAACATGCATAAAAACACGTATGAACATACTGCGGCGAAAACGAAAAACATGCGTCAAAAAACGTCGAAAAAAATGGGTCAGAATCTCACAATTTCAATTTTAGTATTAAGATAAGGCAAAAATGTGAAAAAATGGACTAAAAGTGGGAGAAAAGATAATAATACATTTTGGACAATTTTATTCGAATGGGCGTCCGGGTGATTTTTCCCAGAGACATTTCGTTCGGACGGTTTTGCCAAGAGACATTTTGTCCGGATGGTTCGTGGGGATTAGTTGTCTGAAACTTTAAAACCTATAGCGTGGAAGATATTATAAAATGATGGCTAAGCTAAAAAAAAAAAAGAACACATATTTTGAGATGAAAAGAGGCAACGAATACGACGGCTAGGGTTCGAGAGATGACGAGACGACGAAACGATGGCCGGGAGGAGGATTCTCAGTTAACTTTCATGGGTTGTAACTGCAACATGAGTAGCTAGGTTCTTCTTCCTAGGGTTCGATGAAATCCTTGCCAGCTAATTTATCTTGTAGTTAAGATTTTGGTTTCTTTCAATATCAGATTCAACTCGTATGATTTCTATAGATGTTGAGTTTTAATTAACAAACTTTATCGCTTTATTCGGTTTACGCTTTTACTTTATGTAATTGTGATTGCGATATTATACAACTATTTTAATGTTGTATTTTATTCTAAACACGAGATAATCTATCATGCAATAGAACATATCATACTAGATTTTACACGGACGACTCGTGCCAATCAAGATAGGTTATACTATGTTTTGATTTCTTTTAATCAAATACCATGTTATGATTAAATACCCTTTCTAGATCATCTAATTCAGCTTGTACCCGTAATGAGGTTAAATTTAATCATGAGAAAGTTACTAAATCTTAACAGTTCTAAACTGCTCAGCCAGGGTGGATCCAAAACTCTAGGATACTCTTTCCACATCAGTCAAAATTTTTAAATTCAAATTTTTTTATTTTCTACAATCGGTTAAGTAAAAAGTTAATCATCCTTTTGACTAAATAACTGGTCCAACTGGGTCAATCTTTTAATTGTAATAAATTGAGATTAAGTCTATTAGTTCCTATTGGAACGATATCTGATCTTAATCACTATTATACTTAATAGTAGTTTTTAATTAAATTATAAGTAATTATTTTTAGTACAATAACGACTCACATTAGACACTACTTTTTTTTTTGTCTTTAATAGATAAAGTTACAAATTTCCTTCACAATATGAAAAGTACATTAGTATATTTATGTAAAATATTCCTTTATTCAGATACATCTGTTAGGGTTGGTATACTAAAAATTATATTTTTAGTATTTAGTTTTATTCTAATAAAATTAATTTTTTATTTTATAAGAATTTTTATGAGCAATGTATGTGTATCATTTTTTAATGTTATGCATGGATGCCCGATATTCTGTATAGTAATCAATCTAGTGTGTAGAGTACGGCTTACACACAAAAGACCAAATTTTACGCTCTTGCATAATATAAGTTTTATGTTCATAATTTAGATGAAAATGAACATACCAGCGGTACGACTGTAGTATAGAGTTTTAGCAGGCTTGCCTTGGTTATGGGAAACAAATAATAGTATCGTCTATCGTTTCGACTCTCTATACTAGTACACTTTGTGTATATTGAACGGGACATTTGGAGTAATTAATTTTGTACTGACTATATAAATTAAGTTACACTCAAAAGTTATTATTAATAGTGCTTATCCTCTTAATCCTAAAATAATTATTGATTTGCATATATTTAATATTCGTTGTTTAATTCATTAAATGGTGCGATTTTATATGGGTATATATTCCCGATGAGTTGGATAGCGGTATTATTTATATGGATAATATTAATTATTGACGGAATCCATGTTCTGAATAATCGGGATTGATGATACCTCCTTAAGGATACTTATAAGTTTTGACCGGGCTAAATTCTGCAGGTGGATTTAATTATTCAGCGGTCAAATAGGTTAAGCAGAAGGGCTTATGAAATATTAAGATGCCAATTAAATTAAATTAAATTGTCAGTAATTAAATTTAATTAGTGGGTATCCAGAATCTTAACGTGTGGAGAAATTGTAAACATTTAATAATAGGAGCTCAACGCAAGAAGGTCTGAGATTATGGGTCAGAATACAATTATAGTTCTTTAGTGGTGTGAACTGTAATTCAGTATTTTATGAAAGTTGCAGAAACTGCTGCATGTCTTTCCATAATTGCAGAAACCTTTAGTAGGTGTCTGTGTTCCACTGAAAGTATAACTCATAATTACTCTCCAGACCCCTGCTGTAGCCCTATATATACGCGGATAGGTTGAACTAGTTTGAGATTGATAGTTCATATATCATATATCAGAGATAACATATTTTGTCTTTTAAGACGCAAGATATCGGGGTTCTGCTGGTCCGAGTTCTCGGAGGATCGTAACCCACACTACGTTTGAGGATCGCATAAGGAATTACAGTAGAAGATCTGACTGGAGTTTCAACTTGAAATCAAGTCGTAATTGAATATTAGATCTATAAGAGGTATTCTTTTAAATTAACTTTGGTTGCACGGGTTTATTTTTGATCGTTCGATGTCAAAATTTTTTATTTGGGGCTCGTTTCGGTGTTTACCCGTCTAATTAATTTTTTACCAAAAATTGTTTGCAAAAACAATGATCTTGGCAGTATTTTCTCCAATAAATTGGTATAAGAGTCGTTTTGTTTTTTGTTTACGATTTATCGGGGTTGAATAAATTTAGAACTGTGCTAACTTTGTTTTGTAGGCGTTCTAAATTCTGATTTTATGATCATTATTTATTTTCATATTTGATTGAATGCTGAATGATGATTTAATTAATTTTTTATTCACGGGAGTTGACCGTGATAGATTAATTAATTTTTAGATCGAATGTGAGCCTACGGGATATAGGTTTCGATTTAAAATTTTTTGCGTTCTTTAAATTTTTTTTCTAATTTATTAGAAAGAAAAAATAAAAACAGGTATGGAAGAACCGGCGGTGGTTAGCGGCAGCAACTAGTGAATAAGTTTTTTTTTATTGCTTTGTAATTTTTTTTTTCCAAAATTTTTTTCTGGTTAAATTATAAACAAAAAAGGAGAAAAGAAGCCAAACGCCGCCTAAGGCTGTGGCAATCCCAAGCCAAACACTGTTCGGCAACAGTGGGCGCAACTTCCAATGCCAAACCGCAACGAAGCAGGAGCCAGCAGGCTTTTCTTTCCCAAACAGCGCCTAAAGCACCACAGCAGTACCCGAAAACAAGCCACCAGTAGTTTTTTAAAGCAGCGGCACTTCAGTGCGCAGCGCCCAAGCCAATAGCGCGGTTTTCCGAGCCAAACGCAAGTGGCGCTGCAGCTTTCAATAATAGGCGCTGGTTTTCCAATATTCCAAAACACAATCCCAAGTAGCTGTTTCGGATGAAGCAAAGCAATGGGTTTTATGCAAACTATTCGGTGCAATTCCCAAGGGGCACTGTTGGCACAAATAGAAGCTGCGGCAATTCCGGAAATCAGTGAGCAGCGGTTTCGAAAATCCCAACGGTTCAAATCAACCAAGCATTGTTTCGGTTTAAAAGCTTTCGGGGCAGCAACATTGCTTTGTTTTAAAAAGCAAGCAGTGTCCCAAACCCTTACAAACAGTCCCAGGCGGTTTACAATTCCAGCCAAACAAAAACAACCGGAGCAAATTCCATGCAAATCCTAAACAGCTGAATTGCCGAAGGGATTTTAGACTGAATTGGATACTGTTTCCAAGTGCTGTTTTTCCGAACACAGCAGAGTGATTCCGTTGGTGTGTGATTGCCAACTCAGCAATCCTAATTCCAAGCAAACACAAACAGCCGCAGTTATCCGCTCGGATTACTGTATTTTGATTGATATGATTTATCAGATAAAATCAAAGAATCATTATGCAACTTAGACATATGAAGCTTATTTAGAAAAAGATTCTTGCAGCTTATCTGTAACTCTTTAGAGTTTTAAAATGGATCATAAAATCAGGATTTAAATTCATCTTGCATTTAATTTTTTTATTATTAACTGTATAGATGATATTTATTGGTTTTATTTATCATGTTAATTTAATTAATTCAAATATTCGATTTTAATTAAAATATTTTATAATTAAAGATAAAATAATTTTTTTAATTATTTATTTTTAATTAAATAAATTTTTTTTAGATATTTTATTTTTTATAAAATATCACGTTTAAGATAATTTTTTTAAATAAGATATCTTAAAAAAATGTGGGAATTAATTCTGAATTTTGAATTATTTAAATGAAAAAATATTTAATCGAAATAAATTATTATTTTTTGAAAAATGTGAAATAAAAAATAAAATAAATAAATACATTTAATCAGAATCTTTAGAATCCTGTACACAGAAAGATATTTGATTCGTTCAGATCGTGTGGCTTTCGAAATTAATAAATTTATTTTAATTAAACGAATTTTTATAACTCTCAAAAAATAATTTAAAAATCTAAGTGAGGGAGAAAATTTATTCACAGATAAATTTTGCAGTCTCCATCACCAGTTTGAAGATAATGCAATTAAACCCTGCGTGTCGGCAGTAAGGCCTTCCTTCCGAATGAACAGATTAATTGCGGTATCGCCAGTATAAACCTCCTTTAGGAATGATTCTGAATAATTGTTAGTGTGGATCACTTCTCCAATTGAAGGGTTCATTGCGAAGCGATTAATTTGGGATTAGGTGATGGTTAACACTTAGCTGTATATAATAGTATTCTCTCCAATTGAGTCACTGCTATTATAGACTGGACCGAAACTATGTCAGCTATTTAATTTTACTTGGCATGGTATTTTGCCTCGATAGTAAAATTAAACAGAATTGACCTGTCTGATCTTATGATAAATAGTAGACGTTCACCAAACTTGGCATGCTATTCACAAGTTACTAAGCTGCTGACAAATTAATTTTAAAATAGTAGAGGAAACTAAATTAAAATAAATTCAAATTTTTTCTCATCATAATTAACGATTTTATTTAATTATGTGATTCTCAGAATTAAAATAAATTTCAACCCACTTGCTTCAATACTCAAAGAAAACAAACTTACAAAACAAAATTTTGTTAACTGAAAATGTAACTTGGATATAATTTTAACTACAAATAATATTCCTTCAATACCAGAAAATGTGTCTATTTCGAAAAAAAGTTCTTTCTCGGGGTCAAAAAGTATGAAGAACAAAAAGGTTTAGAAATAGGGAGATACGTTTTTCATGGTAGTTAGTGAGCTACGAACTTGTGTGAAAAAGCCAAAAGGCAGATATTTTCACTACAACCAGACCCGGCACTGAAAAAATTTATGTCAAGTATTTCTCATAAGACAGAACAAACAGGGTAATTTCTGTTCATTAGTTGTGAAAACATGTTTAGCGGTGTTATCTACCGGTACCTGGTGTGTAGATACGGGAGCCACTAATTATGTCTGTAATTCATTGCATGGTTCTAGGAAACCTGACAACTTAGTGATGGGGAGATTTACCTACATATGGGTAACAATACAAAGGTAACAACAGTTGCAGTAAGTGATGTCACTCTCAGTTTTGGTAGAGATCGGAATTTAATATTGAGAGATTGTCTTTATGTACCTGCCATTAGAAGGAACTTAGTTTCTATTTCTGAATTGACTAAAGACGGATATTTGGTTTATTTTAATAACTCTGTGGTTATTAACGGTAATAAACGGGTTATCTATTCTAGTGCATTGGTGGATGATTTTTATATTATTACTCCAATCTCTTCTACACTGCAACTGACTGAAATAAATAATATATCTATATTACCATATAAGAGAAAGTTTCATTCTTTAATGAACCAAACGTTTCTTTGGCACTTACGCTTGGTTCATATTAATCTAAAAATGATAAATAGATTGGTAGCAAATGGACCTTTTAGTTCGTTAAAAGTAGAAGCACTTCCAGTCTGTGAATCTTGTTTAGACGGTTAGATGACCAAGAGGCCATTTTCGGCCAAAGGTTATAGAGCTAAAGAACCGTTAGAGTTGGTTCATTCTTATGTGTGTGGTCCTATGACAATTCGGGCTAAAGGTAGTTTTGAGTACTTTGTCAGTTTCATTGATGACTACTCAATGTATGAATACATTTACTTGATGCATCATAAGTCTGAATGCTTTGAGAAATTCAAAGAATTCAAGGCAGAGACGGAGTAGCGTCTGGGTAAAAGTATCAAATTACAACGATCCGATCGTAGTATGGAATATCTCTTTGGAGAGTTTAAGGATTACTTATCATTAGAGGGCATTATATCCCATTTGACTGCATCTGCCACTCCCTAGCAGAATGGTGTAGCAGAAAGAAGAAAAATGACTCTTACGAAAATGGTAAGGTAAATGATGAGTTATTTACATTTACCCAATTCGTTTTGGGGACTCGCTTTAGAAACATCAGCATACATTCTAAATTTGGCACATTCTAAGTTAGTACCTTCTACTCCCACATAATTGTGGATCGAATTTAAGCCTAGTCTGAAATATATTCGAATTTGGGGGTGTCCAGCACATGTGTTAAAAGGAAACGTGGGTAAGTTGGAACTGAGGACAGAAGTCTGTTTCTTTGTGGGATATCCCAAATGAACGAAGGGTGATTTATTTTATAATCCTAAGGATCAGAAGATCATTGCTTGCACCAATGCCCGATTTTTGGGAAAAAATTATATTATGGATCACAAGCCTAATAGAAAAATTATTCTGGAAGAACTGAGAGAAAATACCAGTAGAACAGAAGAGGAACCACAAGTCACAATAATCTATTACCTCGTCGTAGTGGGAGGATTATCGGGACAGATGCAAATCAAGAACAGGGTGCTGACGCACTGGGTTCAGATTTTGCGCAGCCTGTTACTGCTAGTATAGAGACACAGGTAGTGCCTCATGGTAGTAGAAGGGTTGCTCATCAACATAATCGGTACATGTTATTAGGAGAGTCGTTTGATAAGATCCCGATAGAATTAGATACCGAGTTCTGTAACTACAATAAAGCACTACAAGACAAAGATGCAGATCTTTGGTCAAGGGCTATGAATTCAGAGATGGAATCTATGTATTTTAATCAGGTCTGAAAACTTATAGAATCACCCGAAGGGATAAAATTTATTGGATGCAAGTGGATCTACAAGAGGAAGAGAAGAGTAGACGGGAAGGTTGAAACCTTCAAAGCTAGGCTTACTACTAAAGGGTTCACTCATAAAGAAGGGATCAATTATGAGAAAACTTTTTCGTCGGTAGCCATGCTTAAGTCTATCCGGATTCTCTTATCTATTGTTGCTCATTTCGATTACGAAATCTGACAAATGGACGTCAAGACAGCTTTCCTTAACGGAAGTCTTGACGAGTGTATCTATATGATACAACCAAACGGATCATTGCAAATGGCTAAGAACACATGTTGTGTAAACTTAAGAGATCCATTTATGAACTTAAGTAGGCATCGATGTCTTAGAACACTCAGTTTGATCAAGCTATAAAATCTTATGATTTTAATCAAAGTCTAAATGAGTCTTGTGTGTACAAGAAGCGTGATGGAAGTGTGGTGATCTTCCTAATACTTTATGTAGATGATATCTTACTCATCGAAAATGATGTGGGGGCATTATCTACTGTTAAAGTATGGTTATCTAGGTAGTTCGATATGAAGGACTTGCAAGAAGTCAGTCACATCTTTGGGATCAAGCCTGTGCGAGATTAGAAATAAGGATGTTGGGCTTATCACAAGAAAAGTATATCAATGATATCCTTACTCATTTTAGCATGCAGGATTCCAAGAAAGGGTATCTCCCTTTTAAGCATGGAATCACTCTATCCAAGGATCAGTGTCCTAGGACACCTAATGAGATAGGGAGGATAAAGGTGATTCCTTATGCTTCGGCAGTAGGAAACCTCATTATGCTATACTTTGCACTATACCCGAAATCTATTTTGCCGTTGGCATGGTTAGCAGATATCAGTCTAATCCAAGGTAGGAGTATTAAGACTGTAGTAAAGAATATAATCAAGTACTTGAAAAGGACTAAGGATTATATGTTGATTTACCAGGCAGACAGTCTAGTACCTTTGGGGTACACAGACTCAGATTTTCAGTCAAACATAAAGCTTATATCAGGAGACAACCTTGTAGATCCCTTACAAAGAGCTCACCGGCTAAGACTTTTGATAGTCATATAGAGGGCATGAGAGTTAGATGTACAGTAGCATGATTTTGAGTATAAGTGGAAGATTGTTAGGGTTGGTATACTGAAAATTATGTTTTCAATATTTAATTTTATTTTAATAAAATTAATTTTTTATTTTAGGAGAATTTTTATGAGCAATGCATGTGTATCATTTTTTAATGTTATGCATGAATATCTGATATTCTGTATAGTATTTAATCTAATGTGTAGAGTACTGTTTACACACAAAAGACCAAATTTTAGGTTCTTACAGAATATAAGTTTTATGTTCACAGTTTAGATGGAAATGAACATACCATCGGTACGACTATAGCACAGAATTTTAGTAGGCCTATCCTGGTTACGGGAAACAGATAATAGCGTCGTCTATTGTTCTGACTCTTTGTGGCAGTACACTTTGTGTGAGATCCTACCCATTTTCTTTTTTTGGCATTTTCGGACGCGCGTTTCGAGTTTTTGTTTGAGCATGTTTTAAATGCTTTGAGGTAAGATTGGGCTTAGATATGCATGCGAGGTAGGTTTTCAGGGCCGTTGTGGTGCAAATCTAAAAAATTTTAAAAAAAAGATATTTTGGAGGCCTATAAATATCTAGAGTTAGATATTTTTCAAAACTTAACTGCTAAGTTTTCTCCATTTTCTCTCTGCCTTTTCTCTAACTTCTCGGGGGTTTAGGGCTCGATTTTCGATGATTCAACAACATATCCTTGCTATTGGCACAGTGGGCTACGCGTTCATCTGGACAGAATTTTATTTTGACAAAGCTCAATTTTGCACGTGGATCAAGATGTCATGTTTTGAACTCACCAAAGTAGGATTCTAGACTTGTATGTTTTATAAGAGTGCTACGTGTAATCGGGTGTATTTTTACTGGTCGGATTATTGTAGATCTAATTTTCTATAAAGATTGGATTTTTGGGTTAAAAACCATTTTTGTCGATTTCGATGGATGGAATCAGGTTTTGAGGTTTCTCGTTTGGTAGTTCTTGAGGTTTGGCATTCATGTATGTCCGTGGGTGTTTTATCCATGCGAATTGATAAGTTTAAGTGTGTTTTGAAGTATCATAGTGGGTGTTGGAGAGTTTGGGGGATTAGAACACCAAGAATAGGGAAATATGGGCTGTTCTCAGGTAGAAGGGTGCTCAAGCACCGAGCGGGTGCCTAGTGAATGCTGCATTCTGGTGGACGGGCGCTCATGCACTTTGCGAGCTCTTCGCGAGCGCCGGGTTTGCAGGGCCATTTTTTGGTCATTTTATTTTGATCATATCTCCCTCATTCGGAGTCAAAATTGGGTCATTTTTGTGTTCAAATTGAAGGTCCGGAAGTCTTCTTTCCAATGGCACCTCTCCCACCTCAAAATTATGTTTTTAGAAAAAGTTATGGCCAAAAGAGTGAAGGTGTGTCCAGATTCCCAAACCATTTTTCACCCGTTTTTGGTCGAATGTTTGGGTAAGGTTGTTGTTCCTCCTTGTTGCCCTTTTTAATCAAGTTTCCTATTTATTGGGGTGTCGTGGGCTTATGTTGGGTGTGTGTAGGCATCGTGGGTGTGTTTTGAGCTTGTTTGGGTCAGCAAAATTCGGGTTGTTGTGTGATGGTGGTTCGGTGGTTGGGTTTTGTTTTCGATTGGCATCCTAAGGTATTCAATTAATTAATTTATGAGAATTAGTTGATTCAAATACCTGTGAATTCTTTTTGGGGTTCGGTTGGTTGTGTGGTGGCTTTGGAGTTGTGTCGTGGCTTCGGTGTTTGTTTAGGTGTTGTCCTCAAGAACGACGGGTAATGTGGGTTGTGTTTGATCCCTTGATCCTTTGAGGAGAAAGGCGCTGTTGTAACCTCGTGCTTGAGGGGTTGATGTTGGCCTTTGAGTTAGGTGTGGTTTTATGGTTGTTAGTTGTCCCTGTGAGTGGGTGTCAGTTTTGAAGAGTGACGTTGTGAAGTTGTTATACACGGTTATGTGCATTTATAACTGTTTATTTATGTACGAAAAATGTAAATAAATTACATAAGGTGATTTCTTTATCTGTAACGTGATTTATGCTTTAAAACCTAGAGTTTTATAGGCATGTGACGTGGTTTGTGAAACGTTGTGTGATACATGGTTATACGTTTTAAATCCTGGTTTAGGTTTGCATTATGTGTATGAGATGGATTAGATGAATCTGCGATCCAGTAGATGTAAATCCTGGTTGGTGATGCACGTGTGCGTGTGTGGGTGAACGAGGTAGGCTGCGAAAGCCGGTGAACGAGGTAGGCTGCAAAAGCCGGTGTATGAGGTAGGCTGCGAAAGCTGGTGTGTATGCGATTGGGGCTGCAGTAGTCCTTCGGTGAAAGTATAAAAAGATGCATTAGTTGGGGCAGTTGTCCTTCGGTGAAAGTTTGAGAAGATTCATGGATTGTGTGTACTGCATTTTGGGACAGATAGACCAATTTTCTTAAAACTGTATTATCGTCCCACGGGAGTCGAAATACTATATTAACGGCCTGCGGGAGTTGTAATACTGGAATCATTTTCAAGGCTCTAATGAGTTGACACATGATTTTTATTCTCGCTCTCCCTTGCATGTGAAAAGTGTTTTCTGGCTCTAGTGAGTTGTGATCTAAAATAATTTTCAAATTATTTTATTGGCTTAAAAGAGAGTCAAAAACTTCAATTCGTTTATTGAGCATGTTTAACTTATACTGCATGCCTGTCTAGAATTTGATGAGCTTTGGCTCACGGTATGGGATAAAATATTTTCAAGTAGCGATCGTGTAGGTTGATCTGGAGGTTGCTGGTTGGGAGCGGAAGAGTTATAGTCTTTCTTTTTGTCTTTTGTTACATGTATGTTGTATCACGTTTTTCGGGCATTAAAGCCGTGTAATATTTTCGTTTGGCGTTTATATACTATGCATGTATGGTTTATCTTTGAGAGTGTACTCTCGAGTTGGGTTTTATCTAGTTGTTGTTGACGTTTCACGGGGCCCAGAGTTTAGGGCATAACAACTTGGTATCAAAACTCTGGGTTCGAATACCTATTAGCCGTGCAAGAGGGTGTGCTCTCGTGTGAGGTTGATTGCGTGTGCTTGACTGCATGTGTTTAAATGCTTTGATAATATGATCGTATTAGCATATTAGATACGTGAATGATGTGTATATGTGAGCATGGGATTGAATCTTAGAAGTGATAGGCCTGCCTTTGGGCGTTTGGATTAACAAACTTGGGAGCCAAGTTAGAAACGCGTTTAGCTGACGTGATTTCTAGCCGGGAATCTAAGTAAGTTATCCAGATTGACACGTCTTTCTTGTCGGTTCTTCTCGGTATGTGCAGTTTGTTTAGCATGAACCTACGTGGCTACGTGTTAGCATGTTTATATGCTTAATATTTATGTTCATGCTGTGTGCTGCATCTGATATGATGTCTTCTTTAATATAGATGTGACGTCTGTGAGACAAGGACAAGGCTGTGGTCGAGGCCATGGCCGTGCTGTTGGCCAAGGGAATATTCCTATCCCTGATACTGGGGATGCTAATGCTCCCCTGAGACCAATGGACGCGACAAAGTTGTTGCATGTGCTGGTTGGTTCTATCCAGCAGCTGGTTGCTAGGGGTGAGCCTGTTAGGGAGAGGGAGGTAGTGCCTGAGGCGAGAGAGGTGAGGGTTACACTTGCTTTGCGAGCGCCGGGTTCGCAGGGCCATTTTTGGGTCATTTTTTTTTATCATATCTCCCTCATCTGAACTCTGAAGTGGGTCATTTTTGTATTCAAATTGAAGCCCCGGAAGTCTTCTTTCCAATGACACCTCTCCCACCTCAAAATTATTTTGTAGAAAAAGTTATGGCCAAAAGAGTGAAGGTGTGTCAAGACTCCCAAACCATTTTTCACCCATTTTTGGCCGAATGTTTCGGTAAGGTTGTTGTTCATCCTTGTTGTCCTTTTTAATCAAGTTTCCTATTTATTGAGGTGTTTTGGGCTTGTGTTGGGCATGTGTAGGCGTTGTAGGTGTGCGTTGAGCTTGTTTGGGTCAGCGGAATTCAGGCAGTTGTGTGATGGTGGTTCGGTGGTTGGGTTTTGTTTTTGATTGGCGTCCTAAGGTATTTAATTGATTAATTTATGGGAATTAGTCAGTTCAAATACCTCTGGATTCCTTTTAGGGTTCGTTTGGTTATGTGGTGACTTCAGAGTCGTGTCGCGGCTTCGGTGTTTGTTTAGATGTCGTCCTCGGGAACAACGAGTAATGTGGGTTGTGTTTGAGCCCTTGATCCTTTGAGGAGAAAGGCGCTGTGGTAACCTCATGCTTGAGGGGTTGATGTTGGCCTTTGAGTTATGTGTGGTTTTATGGTTGTTAGTTGTCCCTGTGAGTGGATGTCAGTTTTGACGAGTGGCGTCGTGAAGTTATTATACATTGTTATGTGCATTTATAGCTATTTATTTACGTACAGAATATGTAAGTAAATTACATAAGGTGATATCGTTATGTGTAATGTGATTTATACTTTAAAACCTAGAGTTTTATAGGCATGTAATGTGGTTTGCGGAACGTTGTGTGATACATGGTTATATGCTTTAAATTCTAGTTTAGGTTTGCATATGTGTATGAGATGGATTAGATGAATCTGTGATCCAATAAATGTATATCCTTGTTGATAATGCACATGTGCGTGCGCGGGTGAACAAGGTAGGCTGCGAAAGCCAGTGAATGAGGTAGGCTACAAAAGCCGGTGTATGAGGTAGGCTGCGAAAGCCGGTGTGTATGCAATTGGGGCTGCGGTAGTCTTTTGGTGAAAGTCCGAGAAGATGCATTAGTTGGGGCAGTGGTCCATCAGTGAAAGTCCGAGAAGATTCATAGATTGCATGTACTGCATTTTTTGACGGATAGACCAATTTTCTTAAAACTATATTATTGGCCCATGGGAGTCGAAATACTATATTAACGGTTTACGGGAGTTGTAATACTGGAATCGTTTTCAAGGCTTTGATGAGTTGACAAATGGTTTTTATCCTTGCTCTCCCTTGCATGTGAATAGTGTTTTCTGGCTCTGGTGAGTCGTGGTCTAAAACGGTTTTCAAATTATTTTATTGGCTTGAAAGAGAGTCAAAAACTGCACTTTGTTTATGGAGCATGTTTAGCTTATACTGCATACCTGTCTAGAATCTGCTGAGCTTTGGCTCACGGTGTGGGATAAAATATTTTCAGGTACCGATCGTGTAGGTTGATCTGGAGGTTGTTGGTTTGGAGCAGAAGAATTATAGTCTTTCTTTTTGTCTTTTGTTACATGTATGTTGTATCACATTTTTGGGGCGTTAAAGCCGTGTAATGTTGCTGTTTGGCGTTTATATACTATACATGTATGGTTTATCTTTGAGAGTGTATTCTCGGGTTGAATTTTATCTAGTTGTTGTTGATGTTTCACGGGGCCTGGAGTTTGGGGCATGACACTTTGTGTGTATTGAATGGGATATTTGGGGTAATTAATTTTGTACTGACTATATAAATTAATTTACACTCCAAGGTTATTATGAATAGTATTTATCCTCTTAATGCTGAAATAATTATTGATTTGCATATATTTAATATTCGTTATTTTGATTCATTAGAAGGTGCGATGTTATATAGGTTTATATTTCTAATGAGTTGGATAGCAGTATTATTTATATGGAAAATATTAATTATTGATGGAATCCACGTCCCGAATGATCGGGATTGACGATACCCCTTAAGAATGCTTATAAGTTTTGACCGGACCAAACCCTATAGGTGGATTTAATTATCCGGCGGTCAGAGAAGTTAAGCAGAAGGGCTTAAGGAATATCAAGATGCCGATTAAATTAAATTGTCAGTAATTAAATTTAATTGGTGAGTATTGAAAATCTTAACGTGGGGAGAAATGGTAAGCATTTAATAACAGAAGCTCAATGTAAGAAGGTCTTGAAATTATGGGTCAGAGTGCAATTATAGTTCTTTAGTAGTGTGAATTGTAATTCAGTGTTTTATAAAAATTACAAATATCGCTACATGTCTTTCCATAATTACAGAAACCTCTGGTAGGTGTCTGTGTTCCACTAGAAGTCTAACTCATAATTACTACTCAGGTCCCTGCTGTAGCCCCATATATACCCGGGTAGGCTGAACCAGTTTGAGATTGATAGTTCATATATCATATATAAGAGATATCATATTTTGTCTTTCAAGTCGAAAGATATCAGAGTTCTGCCGGTACGAGTTCTCGAAGGATCGTAATCCACATTACGTTTGAGGATCGCGTAAGGGAATACAGTAGAAGATCTGACTGGAGTTTCAACTCGGAACCAAGTCGTAGTTGAAGATTAGATCTACAAGAGGTATTCTTCAAAATTAACTTTGGTTACATGGGTTTATTTTTTATCGTTCGACGTCAAATTTTTTTATCTGGAGTCCGTTTCGGAGTTTGCCCGTCCAGATAATTTTTTACCGAAAATCGGTTGTAAAAATAATAATCTTGGCAGTATTGTCTGCAACAACATCTAGTTTTTATTTTTATTTAGTAATGTTATGAAAATCACTTTCCAAAATATAAATAGAATACTTAAAAGTTTACTACTTTATCATACACATTAGTTCTGCAAAGTATATCACTCTGTTTTTATTAAGATTGGTACTAGTTAAATTTATTATTTTTTACTTTTTAAATAATTACGTATGCACGTAATTCTAAGTCATGCTAAAAATAGGGAACAATTGGATTTTATTATGTTTTTTTGTCCTGAGGAACTTACATATAAATTTTTTTTATTCGTATTATTGTCATATATTATTGTTTCTAAGTAAAAACCATCAAACTATTTTAATGTGAGTATTAGTAAATTTTTTATTCATATTTACTCACTATAATTAATTTATGTTTAATAATTATTTAAGTCATTTAAACTCAATTTCACAAATCTTTTGCACACTTGGCGAGTCACACTTTTAGTACCTTTCATTAGCTTCTCTGGTCCTTTGGTTCTCTCAACAATCAAGTTATAGCTCTATCCTGATCAAAAGGGTGTGTTTGCACAACTTGGTTTATGTTGGTTTTCAAGAAAACATATATTACTTGAATTATTTTTTACAATTTAAGATTATTTTAATTAATTCCATGTTAAATAGCGCTCTTTAAAATTTTATTTGCTTGGTTAAATGTTATAATAGTTTCAAACTAAAAACTTTGAGGGTTTTGGCATAGCTAAAATGTGAATTTATAAATTATAATTAAAAATATGCAATTATAAATTCAATGCGAAGTTAAAATTATTTATTAAAGTTAAAAATTTATAACTTTGAGTAGTAAATTTTGTATTTATTAGTTTAGAATTAATTTTCTTAGCTTTTCAAACAAACTCTCTTTCTAACTTGTTAGACAACTTACTAACTTACTCCTTCCTTGACAGATAGAACTTGCAACTCTTCAATGAGATCATTACCAGCTATTTGATTATGGTTGACATCACCCTAAGGTGCTCAATCATCGTGTGCTTTAAGTTCAATCAGTATGTGATGGACTCAAAGCACACTATGACTAAGCACCTTAGGGTAATGTCAGTCATGATCAGAGAAATGAACACAGCTGGTAATAATCTCACTGAAGAGCACCAAGTTGTTTTATGAGCCTCTTCTTTGAATGTCCTATGAACTTTTTTCACCAGTAGAACGATTACTAGAGTCCTCTACAAATTTACATCTTCTAAGATCCTAGCGCTAAGATAGTGCCTTAGAGAGAATCAAGAGAGCGAGATAGATCTGATTGATATCAAACAATATAATACACTTGTTTTTATAGAGTGAGAAGAGATATAGAGATATCATTTATCTCTATATTTTAGAGAGTTAAAATTCACTTAGGATTTATCTTAAATCAATAGGGTTTATTACTTTATCATATCAATTCAAAATAATTGATATATCTATTAAATCCCTATTTATCCCATGTGGATGAAATATATATGGCCTCCAAGCAACATCTCCCACTCGAACACCATCGATAACAAATATCTCATCGAAGAAGTATTAATCTTAATTTTATTCTCATCTTCATACAGGAAAATGGAACGTGCAACCTGTAAGGGTTGTATGCTAATAATCATAAATTTTTAATTTTGGTATTTAATTTTATTTATTAATAAAATTATTTTTTTCTATTTTATGAGAATTTTAATGAGCAATGTATGTATTTCATTATTTATTTAATAATTTGCATGAGTATCTTTTATTCTACATAGTATTTAATATGGTGTGTAGAGTTCGACTTACACACGGAAGACCAGATTAAAAAATCTTGTAGAATATAAGTTTTTGGTTCATAGTTTTGATGGAATTGAACAAACCATCGGTACGACTGCAGCACAGAGTTTTAGCAGAACTTTCTTAGTTATGGAGAATAAATAATAGCGTCGTCTACTGTTCGGACTCGCTGTGCTATTGCACTTTATGTGTATTGAACAGGATCACATTGGAGTAATTAATTTTATACTGACTATACAAATTAGTTCACACCCCAAGATTATTATGTTGGTTATGCTCTTAATTCTGAGATAATTAATTATTTACGTCTATTTAATATTTGATATTTTGATTCACTAAAGGGTACCATCTTTTATGAGCCTATAATCCGGGTGAGTTAGATAATAATATTAATTATATGGTGAATATTAGTTATTGACAGAATTTACGTTCCGAAAGATTGGGATTGACGATACCCCTTTAAGGAAGCTTATAAGTTTTGACTAAGCCAAATCCTGCAGGTGAATTTAATTATTCGGCAGTCAAATAAGTTACGCAAAAAATCTTAAAGAATTTATTTAAAAAGCTGATTAAATATAATTGTCAGTAATTTAATTTAATCGGTAGGTATTGAGAATCTTAACGTGGAAATAATAAATAAGTATTTAATAACAAGAGCTCAAATATTCAATTTTGAGAATATAGTTGGGAGTGCAATTATACTTCTTTAGTGGAATGAATTATAATTAATATTTTTATGAAATTGCTTCTAAGTTAAGGTGAGTTTTCATAATTACATTGAGAGCCTAAGTCATATTTACTCTACAAGTCCCCGCCGTAACCTATTTATATGCTATTATGTAGCCCTAGCCACTGACGATACATCATTATATCAGTTAGGGTTTTCATGTAATTCCTTGGTGACTAGAAACGGTTGTGAAGAATACGTTCAAGGTAATCCACACGACAGACGCGTTATAGCATTCAGGAATACAGCAAAAGCCATGGATTTGGAGCTTTAACTTGAAGTTTATAACTGCGAAAGCTTGTAGACTAAAAGTTATTGCAGCAACTAAAATCAATTCTACAAGATTTTTTATGGTATAACTCTAATCTAGCTTTGAAAGTAAATACTGGGTTTATTTTGATCGTTTGACATTAAAAAAAATTTAATCTAGAGTTGATTTTGGCATTTTCCTGTCCAGTTTGTTTTTGGCTTGAATTATGTTCATAATCAATGGATCTTGGCAGTTAGCCTCCAACAATTGGTACCAGAATATACGTTGAATATGAATATGGTTTGAATCAAATCCATGTTGTCCATATCTGTTGATCTATGTATGTGGGGTTCGTGTAGGTTAGAACTGTGTTAACCTTTGTTTTGCAGCATTCTATCCCAACTTTATGGTCATATATTAATGTATACTTGATTACATGAATATATGATTATGGTTTTTGATTTTCACAGCATTTTTATCATGGTAGAATCAATTTGAACTCCATTAGGGGTATAGCATCATATGTGACCTTCTCTTTCTAGTAGATTGAATGTGAACTCTTGATATGGAGACATATGACTTGAGCTTGTAGTCTTTAACAGGTTGAAGTTGAAGATTAGATCGTGTTTCGGAAGCCCCAGTAGGATTTTCAGTCATTTTACAGAATTCTAATGTGTTTAGAACAATTTTGGTGAAGAACAGCGCAATTAGGGAAAAAATCGTAGTTAGAAAATGTGATATCCTAGTATCCCACATCGGAAAGGGAGAGGGAGTTCTTGGGGTATAAAGAAAATACCTTGGACCCTTACATTCAACGACGCCTTTTTTCAAGTGGTAGAGACCCTAGCAGAACTCCGTAGTTAAGCGTGCTTGGGTGGGAGTACATGTAAAAGTACATGTCTCAAAAAGAGAAAACTACAGCAAGTCTTCATCGCCTCTGCAACTAGGTCAACTCCACGTGCTCACCTGAAAAAGGTTTTATAGCAAAAAATTCCACATCGTGAGTCGAAACCCAATAGAAAATAGACTATAAATCTAAAATACAGGTTAAGCAATTACATGGTGGGAGTTAACTCGACCACAAAAGTCAAAAAGGTTTTTTTCTAAAAAATCACAAGTTTTCCATCCTAAAAACTTCACATTTCCATCCTTGAAACCATGCTTATAATCCTGAGAGATATCATGCCACAGTTAAGAAAAATCAGTAAAAACACAGCATTCTCCACCCAGGATACACAGCTGAGGAGACACGATGAAATGTAATCCTATATACTGACTTTGCCACACCAACAAAGGTAACAATTATAGACTCTCGTCCATTACACTAGACCCACAGGCTTAGTAATGACAAATTCTATACGGAGTCACGACAACGATGCCATTAACGGAGGTAACCGAACCACTAACGGGACCCGAGCCCGAGGGTACAAAGCACCCACGCACACTCAATTTACGGTGAATAACCCAAAGGTACAGAGCACCTACGCTGCGTACGTTTCCGAACTTGCACCGAGGAGCAATGGAAGCCCAACTCAACCGAACCCACTGTCACGGTACATCTATGGATAAACATTTTAAAACCAACCCACAAATAGATATACAACACATGTATATAAGGAGATCCAATCCATGAACCATGGAGATCAAACAAAACATGTGAAAACATACTTTTACCCAAAACGTTTTAGAAGTTGTGACTCAACCCTAAGGGTTAGCTCCAAACCTTCAAATAAACACGTTTTCACAACTTTCATAAAATTCCTCATTTTCAAACCTCATTTCTTTTGAAAACTACGGGAAAACATCCCATTCTAGGACCCTACGGGCTAATAGAACTCTTCTCAATCTCAAAACTCTTTTTCTCACACAAAGGAAAAAAAGGGTCAACACCAACCGAAAAGGTGTCGATACAAACATCAGAGGTGTCGACATAAACAGAAAATATGTCAACACAAACAGCGAAGGTGTCGACACAAACAACAAATGTGTTGATACATAAGAACTGAGAGTTTAGGCAACATATGCAGAGAGAAAAAGTGTCGACATCAGCAGAAATGTGTTGACACTAGCGACAGAAAGTGTCGACACCAACAGAAATTGTGTTGACACAAACAACAACCGAATACTCAACTCTAACAGAAGGAAAATTGTGTCGACACAAACAAAAAATGGTGTCGACACAAAACCCAAAATTCTCAAATTTCATAATAGGCTTCAGGTGCTGGTGAAAAACAAACTCAAGCTACTGAAACAACTTATTAACTCCAAATTAAACCAACCAAACACTCCCTCTACTACCCATGGGCATACACAAACCTAAAACAACCAAGATACACTGAAAGAAAAGCCTCAAAACCCTTTTCCTTCAACCAAAATCCACCCAAAAACGATTTTGAACCAAAATCCAACCTTTGGAACATAAATTACTTTTCATGCATTTTTAAATGGTTGAAACACATATGATTGCACGTAGTACCCTCTAACAGTTATACCGTCTAGGATCCTACCTCGGTGAGTTAAAAACTTAACTCCTCAATCCACGTGCAAAACTGACATTCGCTAGATTGGAATTCTATTCGGATGGATGCGTAGACCGCGATGCCAATACTAAGGATCAACAGTTGGTTTGTCAAAAATCAAGCCCCAGGCCCCCGAGAAGTTAGAGAGAAGGTAGAGATTTTGGTTTGAGAAAAATAAATTTAGTCTCCAAGTTTTCTAAAATATTTTCACAAATATCTAAAGGCTAGATATTTATAGGCCAAGAAAAATATCTTTTTCGAAAATATCTTTTTTTTTTAATTTTAAAATTCGCATAGAAACTCCCTACAACCCTAGGAACCAATCCTGCATACTTATTTCAACTCAAACATGCATCAAAACGAATAAGTCATACACTGCAGAAATATATATGCAAAAACACGTCAAACATATATTAGTCTAAAAAAGAGACGGGTCCGGGTCTCACAACTCTCCCCCCTTAAGGAATTTCGTCCCCAAAATTCACTACAAGGTCACAAAGAAAAAAGCTCCAGGTATTTAACACGCATCCCCACTCCAGCTCGCATGTCGCTTCTTCAACCCCGTGATGAAGCCACAAGACCTTAACATAAGCAATTGTTCTGCCTTGCAACACTTGCTCCTTTGTATCAAGAATCTTCATCGGATGCTCCTCATAAGTGGCATCCTCATCAACCCGCAACTCTGTCCAATCTAACACATGTGAAGGATCAGGCTCGTACCTCTGAAGCATAGAAATGTGGAACACGTTATGCACAGATGCTAACTGAGGTGGCAAAACCAAACAGAAAGCAACCTCCCCAATCCGGTCAAGAATCTCAAAAGGCCCAATGAAGCGCAGTGATTTCTTCTCGCTACGACTAAACCTCATCTGACATCTACGAGGTTAGACCTTTAGGAAGACGTGATCCCCCACTGAAAACTCCAAAGGTCCTCTCCTCTGATCTATATAACTCTTTTGACGGCTCTGAGCTGTCTGATGATGCTGGCAAATCACTGCGATCTTCTCCATCATCTCCCGCACCAAGTCGGGTCCCAAGACTGTGGTCTCTTCCAAATCTGTCCAACATACTGGTGACCTACACAGTCTACCAAATAGAGCCTCATATGGTGCCATCCTAATACTGGACTGATAGCTGTTGTTGTATGCAAACTCTGCTAACGATATATGATCCTCCCAAGAACCTCTAAAATCAAAGACGCATGCCCTCAATATATCCTCCAGAATTTGTATGGTCCTCTTAAACTGATCATCTATTTGGGGGTGAAAAGCAGTACTGAACATCAAGTTCGTCCCCAAAGCCTCCTAAAGACTCTGCCAAAAGCGCGATGTGAAGCGCGGGTCTCGATTAGAAACAATAGACACGGGCACTCCATGCAAGCAGCCTATCTCTTTGACATACAAATGAATCAGTCTGTCCACTAGATCCTTCACGCAGATGGGGAGAAAGTGTGCAAACTTCGTCAACCTATCCACCACAATCCAAACGGCGTCGTGTCCCCTAGGTGATCGAGGAAGTCCTGACACAAAGTCCATCGTGACATTCTCCCACTTCCATTTAGATACCTATAATGGCTATAACAATTCTCCCAATTTCTGGTGCTCCATTTTTACCTGTTGACAAGTAAGGCACCGAGAAACAAACTGAAGCACATCTCTCTTCATTCCCATCCAACAGAACTGACGACGTAAGTCGTGGTACATCTTCGTGCCTCCAGGATGCGCTGCAAGGAGCAAATGATGACACTCATGTAGTAGATTAGCTCGGCATGACTCTGGCATAAATAATCTCCCGACTAATCTCAAACTCTGGTCTGAACCTCAAACCCATCCTATTGTATACTCTCCAGTAGCAACACGATCTCCTATCATCTGAGCTTCCTGATCCGTCTACTAGACCTCTAACACTCGTGTAATCAATGCTGGTCATGAAACTACTGAAAATAAGGTAGCCTCTGTCACCGTCTCCCCAAGACAGATATCAAACTCCCCAATCTCTCTAAGCATGTCCCATTCTTATATAGCAACAAAAGCTAACGAGCCATGAGATCTACTGTTGAGAGCGTCAGCTACAACGTTGGCCTTCCTTGGATGATAATGCAAGTCAAAATCATAATCCTTCAATAATTTCATCCATCGTCACTGGTACAGGTTCAAGACCTTCTGCGAAAACAAGTATTTTAAGCTCTTGTGATCGAAAAAAACCTCGAAGTGCTCACCATAAAGATAGTGACGCTATGTCTTCAAGGTAAAGATCACGGTAGCCAACTCCAAATTATGTGTCGAGTAGTTCTTCTCATGTGTCTTCAACTGTCGAGAATCATAGGCTACAACCTTCCCTTCCTGCATCAAGACATAGCTTAAATCGTCGTGTGATGCATCACAATACACTGTATACCCTAAGCCTCGCTCTTGGATACACAACACTGGTGCGCTAGTCAACCTCGTCTTTAACTCCTAGAATGTTGACTCACAAGACTCACTCCTAACAAGCACAACTCCCTTCCTCGTCAAACGTGCCATCAGTGTAGCAACTCTCGCGAAGTCCTTCACGAACTGTCAGTAGTAGCCTGCCAAACCCAAAAAATTGCAAATCTCAAAGACACTCTTCGGTTGCTCCCAACCCGTCATAGCATCAGTCTTCGACGAATTCACAGCTACCCCATCTGTCGATACTACGTGTCCTAGAAACCTCACCTCAAACATCTAGAACTCGCACTTCTCAAACTTACGGGGACTAACTCGAAGGTATAGAGCATCTACGCTACACACGTTTTCAGACTTACACCGAGGAGCAATGGAAGCACAACTCAACCGAACTCACTGTCACGGTACATCTATGGATAAACATTTCAAAATCAACCCACAAATGGATATACAACACGTGTATATAAGGAGATCCAATCCATGAACCATGGAGATCAAACAAAACATGTAAAAATATATTTCCACCCAAAACATTTTAGAAGTTGAGACTCAACCCCAAGGGTTAGCTCCAAACCTCCAATAGAACTCCTCGTTTTTACAACTTTAATAGAACTCCTCGTTTTCAAATCTCATTTCTTTTGAAAACTATGGGCAAACATCCAATTCTAGGACCCCACGGGCTAATAGAACTCATCCCAATATCAAAACTCTTCTTCTCACACAAAGAAAAAAAAGGGTCAACACCAACAGAAAATGTGTCAACACAAACATTTGAGGTGTCGACACAAATAGCAAATGTGTCGACACAAAAGAATCGAGAGTTTAGGCAACATATGCAGAGAGCAAAAGCGTCGACACCAGCGACAAAAAGTGTCAACACCAACAGAAATCGTGTCGACACAAACAACAACAGAATACTCAACTCTAACAGAAGAAAAATTGGGTCGACACAAACAGAAATGGTGTCGACACAAATCCTAAAATTCTCAAATTTGAGAATAGGCTACAGGTGATGGTGAAAAACAAACCCAAGCTACTAAAACAACTTCTCAACTGTAAATTAAACCAACCAAACACTCCCTCCACAACCCATGGGTATACACAAACCAAAAACAACCAAGATACACCGAAAGGAAATCCTCAAAACCCTTTTCCTCCAACCGAAATCCACCCAAAAGAGATTTTAAATTAAAATTCAACCTTTAAAACATAAATCACTTTTCATGCGTTTTTAAACGGTAAAAACACATATGATTACACATAGTACCCTTTAACAGTTATACAGTCTAAGATCCTACCTTAGTGAGTTAAAAACTCGATGGCTCGATCCACGTGTAAAAATGAGCTTCGTCGAAATGAAATTCTGTTCGGATGGATGCGTAGGCCGCGATACCAATACTAAGGATCAGTAGTTGGTTTGTCAAAAACCAAGCCCTTGCCCCCCC
>JAOTRH010473945.1:0-26427 GCA_034768845.1 Heliamphora exappendiculata | reverse complement strand
TATATATATAGTTATATATATATATATATATATATATATATATACTCCATGTCATCAAATTCACAGATTTTGGTTTTAATTAGCTTAAAACCCAAGTTTTTATTTTATCATTTCACTTACCATCAAATTCATGGTATTTATGCAAGTAAATAGGTTCCCACAACTCAAATTTCCAAATCATTCACCAATTTCATCATTTAGACCTTTAACCCCAAACTCCCAATTTTCATGGATTTTCCCACTCAAACTATAGTTTTTAAATACGCAAAAGTAATAGGTCTCCAACAAAAACTCCATGATAGATTTATCACAAACCAACCATAAACTCAATATTTAACATGCTTTCACTACAAACCCTAGGCTAGGGTTCCAAAAACACAAATTTCATGCTCTCATGTATATATGATTAAATATTCAACTCGTGTTAAGCAAACATTCAAGAATAGTTAAAAATCCTACCTTTTTGGGTGTCCTAAAGCAAGGATTGAACCCTAACAAGCTCTAAACAAGCAAATCTCCAACGGGTTGGTGAAGGTTGAGCTTCGAACATGAATAATGGCTTCTTCAACGTCACTTGATCGGAAGAGAAGCAAGGATTGACCTTCAATGGAACCAAAGAAGCTCAAAGGAAGTACCACAACTAAACCCTAGGTCTCAATTTAGTTATAGAGAGAGAGGCATGAGAGAAATGACACCCAAACACTTTAATCCCACAACTTAAAAACCTCATCTGCACAAATCGCTCAATCGATCGCGACACACTAAAGAAGGGAAATATATATAGAAGTCTAATTTTGTTCTAACGCCCCAAGGCTCATTCGATCCACCCATAATAATTATATTCATGCATAGATTGGTACATAATTATCATCAACAATCTTACTCGTGATCACATCATAATCCCGTCCCGCAAATAAACATTAATCCACAAGGTTCAATTAAACATTTCAAATTAAAAAGGGGTCGGGTCCCTACAACCTCCCCCACTTAGAAACTTTCATCCCTAAAATTAGCTATACATCAAGGATCAAACAACTTGGGATACTTCTCATGAACTCCCGACTCTCGCTCCACGTAGCCTCCTAAATACTGTGGTGATGCTACAGAACCTTCACATAAGGGATGGTCTTAACTCGAATGACTTGTTCTTTAGTATCAAGGAACCTCACCGGTCTCTCTTTGTAGGTAATGTCATCCTCAACTCTCAAGTCGGTCCAATCAAGCACGTGTGAAAGATCTGGCTCGTATTTGCGCAACATGAACACATGAAAAAATATTATGTATGGAGAGTAACTGTGGTGGCAAAGCAAGGCGGTAGGCCACCTCTCTGATCCTATCAAGGATCTCAAACGGTCCGATAAAATGGGGTAATAACTTCTCACTTTTCCCAAACCTCATCAAACCCTTCCGTGTCGAGACCTTCAAGAACACATGGTCTACCACCTCAAACGCTAACAGTCTCCTCCTCTTGTCAACATAGCTCTTCTGTCGGTTTTGGGCGGTCACAAACATTTATGGATTACGTTGATCTTTTTCGTGGTCTCATGCACAAGCTAAGGCCCCAACACGACCTGTCACGCCCCAAACTCCGAACCACGTGAAACACCCACAAGCAAGCAAACATAACACCCAACCCGAGAATACACTCTCAATATAAAACATACATGCATTATATAAAACCGCCCAAAGGCTTACATAACACGGTACCAACACCAAATAAACATGTAAACATACATGATACAGAAAGAACCAAAAAGGAATACTACAGATCTTTCGCCTCACCGGCCCCTCCGGATCAACCTGCACGATTGGTACCTAAAAAATATTTCAAATCTCACATCATGAGCCAAAGCTCAGCAAAAACTAGACAGAGCATGAAATATAAGTTAAACATGTTAGGAAAATGAGGTGCAATTTTAGACTCTCTTTCAAGCCATTAAAAAAAATTTCATATGCAAACGGGAAAGCGAGGATAACAACCATTTTTGACTCACACAAGCCTTAAAAATGATTTAAAAATAATTTTTAGATCGCAATTCACACGAGTCTTGAAAACAATTTGAAATTAGTTTTATCTGTCCCACAATGCATTCCATGCAGCCCATGCTACATACAACCGGCCCTCACAAGCCGCAATAACCGTCCTAACACTGAGATAAAGATCCGTACCCAAACACATATTCCCGGGATAAAACCGTATACTACGAGGTAAAACCACAAACTACAGGGTAAAACTGTAAACCACGGGATAACACTGCAAACCACATGATAACACCGCATACTACAGGATAATACTGAATACTACGGATAACATCGAATCAACAGAATAATACTAAATACTACAGGAAAACACCGAACACTACGGGATAACACCGAACAAACATATACATTTACAAACCGAAGCCTTAAACGCTTCAAGACCACAAAAGGCCACTTATCCAACTACCATGTACAAGAATAAAACTATCCACAGTTCTATAAGCACAAAGCACGTATAACCATGATGTTCCACATAACGACGCCACATAACCTGACAAGACATCACATGCCACACACCCGTCATCTGTTACCCGAATGACCCGTCCACACACCGGGACACCCAACGATACAGAGAATCAAAACCTAATTCGAAGGCCAACACCTGAACCTCCCATAAAATGGTTCTCACCAAACCCCACCATAAAAACCAACAATGAACCCACACATCTTGTATATAACTACCACGCACACAACCATGCCACAACATCCAAAACTAACCATGCACGTCACCTTGAGGACGGCATCTAAATGAACACCCGGGATCACAACACGATCCCCGAAACCACAACACGACCAACCAAAATCCCAAAAAGAATCCAACAATATTTCAGCTGATTAATCTCATATATCAATTGACTGAATACCGTTGAAAACTAGTTGAAAACCAAGGACCCAACCACTAAATCACAAAAACAACACACAGAACCCCAATCGACTGGAACCTCACCCCCAGTCGATTGAAAACACACTGGAATGCTAAAAAACCAATACAGAAGAAAGTCAATCGACTAACCTCCCAAAACTAGAATCCAGTCGACTGACTCCTCGATCTAGTCAACTGACCTTCAACAGAAATTATTTTTGAGCTACGATTTTAGCTTCCAAAACCTTTAATCAACGCCTCCAAACTCCCATCCAACACCCTCAGATATACACACGCCCAAGCCTAATATCAAAACCTCGAAAGAAACTCTCAAAACACAATTTCATCCATTGAAATCGACAAAAAATAGGTTTAAACCCAAAAATCCAACTTTTAAAACAAAATTAGATCTCATGCAATTTAACCGGTAAAAACACACACGATTACACGTAGCACCCTTATAAGACATGAGAGTCTAGGATCCTACCTCGGTGAGTTAAAAACTCGATGTCTTGATTCATGTGCAAAACTAAACTTCGCTGAAATATAATTCTGATCGGAAGGATGCATAGACCACGACGCCAATAACAAGGATTGGTTGTCTGATCGTTGAAAGCTGAGACCCGGGCCCTCGAGAAATTAGAGAGAAGACAGAGAGAAAAAGAAAGAAACTTAGCTTGTAAGTTTTGAAACTATCTTTTGAAAATATCTAATGCCAGATATTTATAGGCCACGAAAATATCTTCTTTTTAAAAAAAAACTCGTATCACAACGCCCAACAACCCCGAGAACCAACCCTGCATGCATATCTAAACCCGATCATGCATCAAAAAGCATATAAACATGCTAAAGCAAAAATGCTAAACGCGCATCGAAAAATACCAAAAAAAAAAAGAAAACGGGTCAGGGTCTCACAACTCTACCCCCTTAAAGAAATTTTGCCCCCGAAATTTAACACATGGTCAAAGAAAACAAACTGTCGATCGCAATCAACACAAGCATACAAGATGGTCAGCCAAACCATTCTTAGGATATTATCAAACAAAGTCAGGCATCCTAAACAACGGCCAACTATCTCAAAGACACGGGATCTACAACTCACCCAAACCTCACAACCTCACCAGCCACCACCTCAACTCAACACACCACCCACGGAATCCATCGCCAACTCCCAAACAAATACAATGAAGAACTGGCCCAAAGCCTGCATACTCAGAAAGTACCTCTGCTCGCTGAAGGCTTATCTGCACCATTCGGCATGACCGGTGCCCTCAAAGAACTGGGAGCTATAAGTGCATACGCTCGGCCCATATCGCTCTGGTCAGTCCGTCGTATCCCGACACTGTCGGCTGTCGTACCGACTGAACTGAAGAGCCTATCTGTCATTTGGGAAGTTTGAACTGCGAAATGTTGATGTCTATCCTGCACAAATGAACCCTCTGGTGTGCTCACTGTACTCGGTGCACTCTCTCCAGTAAAGGTAGGTGGATCCATGTGCCTAAACTCTCACATCGCTACTGTAGCCCTCGCCTTGGACACTCTCCCTCTCTCTCTCTAACGGTCTCAACCAGCTACTGGATAGAACTAACCAGCACACGGAACAACTCCATCGCATCCATCGGTCATGGGGGAGCATTTGCATCCCTAGCATCAGGGATAGGAACATCCCCTTGGCCAAAACCACAGCCACAGCCTTAACCACGGCCTCGCCCTCTCCTCGCAAACATCACGTCTATATGAAAGGAAAGACAGAACATAAGATGCAACACATAGCATGAACATAAACGCTAACCATGTAAGCATGCTAACATATAGCTACATAGGTTCATGGTAAACAAACCCCACATACTGATGAGAACCGATAAGAATGACGCGTCAATCTGGATAACCTACTCAGATTTCTGGCTAGAAATCACGTCAACTAAATGCGTTTTTAACTTAGCTCCCAAGTTTGTTAATCCAAACACCCAAAGGCAGGACTAATCAATCCTAAGGTTCAACCCCTATACTCACATATACACAGCATTCTCATGCTTAACATGCTAACACGTTCACGTTATCAAAGCATCTAAACACATGCAATCAAGCACACGCAATCAACCCACACGGTGATGCACTCTCTTTCCATGGCTCTTAGGTATTCGAACCCAGAGCTCTGATACCAAGCTATCACTGCCAAAACTCCGAGCCACATGAAACACCCACAAGCAACCAAACATAACACCCAACACGAGAATATACTCTCAATATAAAACATACATGCATTATATATAACCGGCCAAAGGCTTACATAACACGGTTCCAACACCAGATAAACATATAAACATACATGATATAGAAAGAACCAAAAAGGAAGACTACAGATCTTCCACCTCACCGGCACCTCCGGATCAATCTGCGGGACCGGTACCTGAAAAATATTTCAAATCCCACACCGTGAGCCAAAGCTCAGCAGAAACTAGACAGAGCATGAAATATAAGCTAAACATACTAGGAAAATGAGGTGCAGTTTTAAATTCTCTTTCAAGCCATTAAAATAATTTTCACATGCAAACGGGCAAGTGAGGATAACAACCATTTTTGACTCACACGAGAATTGAAAACGATTTAAAAACGATTTTTAGATCGCAATTCACACGAGTCTTAAAAACAATTTGAAATTAGTTTTATTCATCCCACAATGCATTTCATGCAATCCATGCTACATATAACCAGCCCTTACAGGCCGCAATATCTTTCCTAACACTGAGATAAAGATCCGTATCCAAACGCATATTCTCGGGATAAAACCACAAATCATGGGGTAAAATCGCAAACCACGGAATAACACTGCAAACCACGGGATAACATCGCATACTACAGGATAATACTGAATACTACAGATAACACCAAATCAACAGGATAATACTGAATACTATGGGATAACACCGAATACTATGGGATAACACCGAACAAACATATACATTTACAAACCGAAGCCTTAAACGCTTCAAGACCACAGAAGGCCACTTATCCGACTACCATGTACAAGAATAAAACTATCCACAGTTCTATAAGCACAAAGCACGTATAACCATGACGTTCCACATAACGATGCCACATAACCTGATAAGACATCACATGCCACACACTCGTCATCCGTTACCTGAACGACCCATCCACACACCGGGACACCCAACGATATGGAGAATCAAAACCTAATCTGAAACCCAACACCTAAACCTCCCATAAAACGATTCTCACCAAGCCCCACCTTAAAAACGAACAACAAACCCACACGTCCCGTACATAACCATCAAGCACACAACCGTTCCACAACATCCAAAACTAACCATGCACGTCACCCTGAGGACGGCATCTAAACAAACACCCGGGATCACGACACAATCCTTGAAACCACAACACGACCAACCAAAATCCCAAAAAGAATCTAATAGTATTTCAGTCGATTAATCCCATATATCAATCGACTAAATACCGTTAGAAACTAATTGGAAACCAAGGACCCAACCACCAAACCACAAAAACAACATACAGAACCCCAGTCGACTGAATCCTCACCCCCAGTCGATTGAAAACACACTGGAATGCCAAAAACCCAATACAGAAGCAAGTCAGTCGACTAACCTCCCACGTCCAATCGACTGACCTCCCAAAACTACAACCCAGTCGACTAACCATCAACGAAAACTATTTTTGAGCTACGGTTTCAACATCCGAAACCCCGAATCAACGCCTCCAAACTCCCATCCAACACCCTCGGACATACACATGCCCAAGCCTAACACCAAAACCTCGAAAGAAACTTTCGAAAAATGATTTCATCCACCGAAATTGACAAAAAATAGGTTTAAACCCAAAAACCCAAGTTTTGAAACAAAATCAGATCTCATGTAATTTAACCGGTAAAAACGCACACGATTACACGTAGCACCCTTATATGACATGAGAGTCTATGATCCTATCTCGGTGAGTTAAAAACTCAATGCCTCGATCCACGTGTAAAACTGAACTTTACCAAAATAAAATTCTAATTGCATGGATGCGAAGACCACTATGCCAATAACAAGGATTGACTGTCTGATCGTCAAAATTTGAGCCCTAGGCCCCCTGGAAGTGAGAGAGAAGGCAGAGAGAAAAAGGAAAAAACTTAGCTTATAAGTTTTGAAAATATCTTTTGAAAATATCTAACGATAGATATTTATAGGCTACAAAAAAATTTTTTTTTTAAACCCGCATCACAACGCCTAACGACCCCGGGAACCAACCCCACATGCATATCTAAACCTGATCGTGCATCAAAAAGCATATAAACATGCTAAAGCAAAAACGCTAAACGCGCGTCAAAAAACACAAAAAAAGGGTCAGGGTCTCACATTACTGTCTCACCAACGTTGGTCCAATAAACGGGTGACCTATAAGGTCTACCATACAATATCTCATAAAGTGCCATCTCTATGCTCGACTGGTAACTATTATTGTAGGTAAACTCCACTAATGGCAAATGGTCCTCCCATAACCCACGAAAGTCCAAAATACATGCCCGTAGCATATCCTCAAGTATCTGGATGGTGCGCTTTGACTGGCTATCTTTTTTAGGATGGAAGGCAGTACTGAGAAGTTAGCTCGTCCCCTTAACTGACTGTAAACTCTGCCAAAAGCGTCAAGTAGACCTGAGATCCCGATCTAAGATGATAAAAATTGGCGCTTCGTGGGCTCTGACAATCTCACCCACATAAAGCTTACTAAGCTTATCAACTGAATTCGTCGTGCAAATAGGAAGGAAGTGCGCCAACTTAGTTAATCTGTCCACCACAACCCAAATGGCATCATACCCCTTCGGCGACCTCGGAGGTCCCGACACGAAATTCATTGCAATATTCTCCCATTTCCACTCTAACACTGACAATGGCTGCAACATATCCACAGATCTCTGATACTTGGCCTTCACTTGCTAGCAAATAAGGTAACGTGAAACAAAGAGTGCAACATCCTTCTTTATGCCCCTCTACCAGAATTATCTGCGTACATCATGACACATCTTGGTGCCACCCAAATGTACTGCATGACGCAAATGATGAAACTTACGAAACACGTCATCACAACACGACTCTGGCACGAAGATCCTCCCCGCAAACCTCAAACTTTGATCAGAATGGATAGTCCACTCCTTGGCATCCTTGCTACTCAAGGCTCGTTCCCAAATCATCAAGCTCTCTACGTCAAACAGTTGAGCCTCCAAAACAAGGTGAATAAGGGTGGGTTGGGAAACCATTGTAAACAAGGTAACACAGTCGCTGAATTCACTAAGCTGCATGTCATACTCGCCAACCTCTCTAACCATACTCCACTCCCTAACAGCCACGTGAACTAATAAGCTCAAAGATTTTCAACTAAGGGCATCGGCCACTAAATTGGCTTTGCTCGGAGGATACTGCTGATTAAAATCGTAATCACCCAAAAATTGCATCCATCTCCTCTGGCGTAAATTCAAATCTTTCTATAAAAACAAATACTTTAAGCTCTTATGATACGAGAATGCTTCAAAGCACTCTCCATACAGGTAATGCCCCTAGGTCTTTAGAGCAAAGACCACTACCACGAGCTCTAAATCATGTGTGGGGTAGTTCTTCTCATGAATTTTCAATTGTCTTAACACATAGGCAACCACCTTACCCTATTGCATCAACATGCAACCCAAACCCTCATGCGACGCATTAGAATATATGGCATAGCCAAGTCCCCTTTCTGGCATGATCAAAATAGGTGCGCTTGTCAGCCTCTCCTTCAATATCTAGAAGGCAAGCTCACAACCATCGTTCCACACGAACTTATTTTCTTTCTGCGTAAGACGCGTCATAGGCGCTGCAAATCTAGAGAAGTCCTTCACAAATTGCCAGTAGTAACCTGTCAAGCCTAGGAAACTCTAAATCTCGAATAATTTTGTCAGCCTCTCCCAATCCATCACGGCTTTTATCTTGAAAGAATCCACTACTACTCCATCACCCGAAACTATGTGCCCCCAAAACTTAACCTCGGGCAATTAGAACTCACACTTGTCATACTTGGCGCACAAATGGTGTTCCCGCAACAACTGTAGAGTGATCCTAAGATGCTCCTCATGTGCCTCCTCCAATGGTGAATAAATCAGAATATCGTCCACGAATACTATCATGAATCGATCAAGGTAAGGGTGAAAGATACAGTTCATAAGACCTATGAACATCGCCAGTGCGTTAATCAATCCAAAAGGCATGACTAAAAACTTCAAATGCCCATAACGGGTATGAAAGGATATCTTCTAAATGTCCTCCTCCTTAACTTGCAACTGATGATATCCTGATCTCAAATTTATTTTGGAGAAGCAGCACGAATCCTTTAGTTGGTTAAACAAGTCATCAATATGAGGCATAGGGTACTTGTTCTTAACGATCACATGGTTTAACTTTTGATAATCAATACATAAATGCAAGGACCCATCCTTCTTCTTCACAAATAGGGCCGACGCTCTCCAAGGCGACACACTCGGACAAATAAAACCCTTGTCCACCAACTTTTAGACTTGCACCTTCAACTCTAGCAACTCAGCTGGTGCAAATTATATGACGACATAAAAATGGGGGCAATCCCTGGGATTAGGTCAATGAAAAACTCTACTTCCCACCATGGCAAAAACTCAAACAAGTTATCCGGGAAGACATCTAGAAAATCACAAACAACGAAAGGAAGCTCTCTGCTGTAGATACCCCAATTTGGCCTCGCCTAATCTAAGGTTGATTCGGGTGAATTCGATGATGAAATCAAGTGGAATAGTGTTTCAAAACAATCCTCGAAAAATGATTCAAGCTCAGTATTCAAATCAGATGATCAAATCCTTCAAACCAATAAACCTACATTGTCCAAACCTTGAATCGCTAACTTCAACCCTTGAGCCACCATCTTTAAACCTTGGGGTCGCTAACTTCATTATGCCAACTGCCATCTTCGAACCTTAGGGTGGGTCGCCAACTCGATTGTGTCGACCGCCATAAGAAACCCTTGGAACTTGTTTTGTTATGGTGACTGCCAACTCCGATCATGTCGACTGCCAACTCTAAAAATCCTGACGTATCCCAAAATGTGTTAGCACCTCATTGGTTGATAAACTCTATAAATATCGTACCTCTGGTACGATTTGAGGAGGATAATTTTGATATCGAACCTCTGACATGTCAAAAATTGAGAGAATTCTAATACCGATTCTCTGCTAAAGTACTAAGAGGACGACCACCGATACCTGGCTAGATTCTTAACTCACCTACTTGCTAGAATTAGAGCATTGCCAGAGGATTGAACTGTTGATCACCCTTCCTCGACTTGAGGATTCACCCAGATTGTAGCAATTTCGGTATTCTATTTGGATCCTCGGCGTTTCTCTCTCCATTTTCTCTATTTTGGGGAGGACAGGCTATTATTTGAACATTAGATTTACACTTGTTCTCCAATTTTATATTTGGTAATCATGGTTATTTAAGTCGAAGCATGTTTCATCTTAAAATTTTTCTTAATGATAGGTTACATGTACGTCTGCCATGGTTTTGACTAAAGAGAACTAAATTAGATTTTGTTTTGTTGATTAAATTCTATAACGTGTCATAAGTACACTATCATTATTGTACACTTTTCACTAGAATTCAATAATGGTGCCCACATTTTCTTTTGTGGCGTAGTTTGCAGTACTATGATTGCAGTATATTCGGCATTAACATAATTGTGGACACAATAATCAATGTTATGCCCACATATCTTCAGGTTTTATATGGTTACCAAAGTCATTTTTCTTAGTATGTTGTTTCAATTCTAGCAGCATGTTTTGTCATTTTAAAATTGTATCTAGTAATGTGTAAGGTTTAGTATTTTACCTTAGTATATTGGCATGCTTAGAAATTAGAATTCTTTTAGGTTCATTTTCTGTATTCATCTTATGTGGTCTTTATCATAAATTATGTTAGCGTATTTCTAACATGTTTAAGTTTTCTTTGTTTATATACTTTTGTCGATACCATGCAGTTTGCTCTATGTATTCTTTTGTTAGAAATTGCATGCCACAGAACTTAAGATTGTCTTTTGCTACTTATTTCATTTGGTGTTCTATATACATATGTTATGTATTTTTCTTATTTGATTATAAATGTTATCTCTTTGCCTCTATTTTCTGTACTTGCATGCACTTAAGAAATCTAGTTAGGAGGCAATGATGATTAGTAGAAGCCAACCTCATGGTTGGACAAATGGGGTGCCTAACAGTTTTCTTAGTTCGTACCTTAGCCCCTAAGCTCTTGTTTTCTGTAGTTTCCATTTTAAAGATGAGTGGCTCATTTTGTTTTTCTTGATTTTTTTCAAAAATCAAGTAGCGACTCTATTTTTCACAAAAAGAATTTTTAAAATTTAGTTGTCAAGATGTTATAGTATTTTCTAAATATTTTTTGAATTCTTTTATTTTTGAAATAAAACCCTAAATCTTGGCACCACATCCGCAAGTCGAATCAATCTCACTCGTCGATAAGGCAGAGAAAAGGAGGTTAAGGCTATTATAGCTCCGTAAACCAAGAGGTCTGCATTAAACCATTGTCCCGGTTACCCACAAAATAAAAGGAGTCTCCCTCCAATGTGCAAACAAACGCTCATTGCCGTTCACAGTCGATAAAAGCGTGAAAGGTGGTCAACCAGTCCATCCCTAATATGATATCGAATAAAGTCATATCGAGCACGATGAAATCGAACACAAAACGATGGTCAGCAATCTTATCTCATAAGCCATACAAGTACGTCTCAACATAGTAGTCTCGCTAATTAGCGTCTCTACACATAAGGTGCTATCCAAAATGTCTACCTCTAACCCCAATGCAGATGCAAATGCTGATGAGATGAATGAATACAATGCTCCGGTGTCAATGAGATCATTGGCCTATGAATAGTACACTAAGAAGGTACCTCAGATGATCGAAGGGATGGCTATGGCATCTTGGACAGCAGGTGCCACTAACGTACTGGGCTCTATGAGGGCATACACTCACCCCTAATTCCCCTAATTTAGCCCACTGCTCCCCTAGCTCCTAACTGTCTCACTGATTCGTTTGAAGTAGCCCCTCCTACTGTCCTCACCGACTACACTCCAAACTGCTGCGGGATTGCCCGTAGCCCTATCACCCATAAGACGCCTGCCCTGGTTATGCTCCTAAAGCACCCTATATATTCCCTTCTTGAGGGCAAACCCGGCACATGTGACTCGCTGGGCCACAATGATAGCAAAAATATAGGGCCCTCCCCTGAATCTGACTCTATTGTTCTCCTTGCTGTGGGTACTCCTTGACACAATGCCCCAGCTATTTGCACAAGAAGCAAACTAACTCCTGATGTTCAAAACGTCCAGACGAACCGGTCGATGGTGCAAGTGCCAATCGTGGCTGCGGTTAGGACCTAATTGGATAAGAACTCGAACCCTCGAATTTTTTCCTTTTCAACCGGCACCCCTCTGACTGCGCACTAAAACCTCCCTGATGTGACTTACGCTCTCTAATCTTTCAGCTCTAAGGCATGGCGTTCTCAACACAAATGGCGGCCTCCACTAACTCGGTATAAAATCAAAAGCTTAGAGCTGCAATCCTATCCTTAATTGCGGGTCAAAGACCCTGTTCAAATCGCTTGGCGCACAACTCTTCCATTGCCACCATCTCCGGTGCAAACTGCGATAGATTCGCAAACTTGGCCTCATACTAGACCACTAGCATGGTACCCTAGATGAGGGAAAGAAGCTCCTCACAGTAAATATCTCTCGATGACCCTAGGAAATACTTCTCCAAGAAGACCCTAGTAAAAGCGGTCCACGTGCCCTCCACAGTGGTCTTGGAAAACTTCCACCAATCCCTCACGTCTTCTCAAAGTTGGAATGCCGCCAACTTTACCCGCAACTCATCCTCCACGATCTCTAGAGTGTCAAAGATCGCCGTGGTTACCTCTAACCACTTCGTAGCAACTTTGGGGTCCGGCTCTCCAGAAAAGGTTGGAGGATCCAATCGCCAAAATTTTTTCATTGCTACCGTAGCCTTTGCGTTGACATTGTTTAGGAGATGCTCATGACGATGCGAGCATTAGCTGCTGCGACTAAGGTTGGAGCTAGAGCTCTCGAGCCAAAGCCATGGTATTGATATCTCTCTTTATTCCTTCTCATATATAGAGCGATGTTTCAGAAGAAGGGGATATACATGCCCTGCAACTCATCTCTCATGAACAACACTATCTTCATTATGTTACCACATAACACGTACCACGGCATCAACACATCTCACATAACGGGGAGGATTAATCGAAATAAAACATCAATTCGGGTAACTTGTTTGGATCTCGAGTTAGAATGGACGTCAGTCAAATGCCCTTCTAACTCGAACCCCAAACTAGTCGACCGAACGCCCAAGGGTAAAACGCATCATCCTAAAAATCTAACCCCATACCCAACTAACACATAGAAAGCAAGCATCAAGTTACTTCGAAGATACGTCATGCTAACACACAAATACATGAATACCACACATCAATGTAACTCTCACGAAATAGATTAACCATTCTCATGGCACCTAGGTATTCGAACCTACAACTCTGATATCAATCTGTAGAGTCTCGATTTTGTAACCATGGAAACCCAAATGATGCACAAGAGAAAAGCCCGAAAAAAGAAATGTTTTAACAAAACTAAACCATGATTTGAAGTAAAAAAAAGTACATAAAAGAAGGTTTAAAAACTTAAATAAACACCCTTTGGAAGAAAGGCTTTAAAACAAAAAGGTACAAAAAACTCGCCTAATTAGCCAGACCACGCGATCAGTTAAAAGACCGCTCGAGCGGTCTCTCAACAGTTGTAGCATTTTTCACCTGCAATCAGAGAAACCAAGAGGCACTCATAACTGCTTGAGCGGACCATCGAGTAATCCAGCTTTAGACAACTTTCTCAATTTTGTTTCTAAAAACTTGACTTCTCACATCAAAACACTTGAAAAGATAAGCTTTTCATACTATCCATTTTATAAGTATACGAGCAAAGGAGTAGAGAAAAGATCTCAAAACATCCCTATACCTTAAGAAATCATCATCCATCCATCATATAACCCTTGAAACGATGGCAATGTCCTTCCATGCATGTAAAATATGAGTTTACGGCATCATGGTCTTACAATAAGATTTACACCGACCCACTTGTGATCACTACAAAGTATTTAAAAGAATTACATTTGAAACCGTTAAAATCTCAAAATATGATACAAAGGCATATAATTCTCTCAAATACTTCAAACAAAAACAAGAAAGCCCGCAACAACATCCCTTAATCCATAGCCATCTTTTCGCTATCACCTAAAATGTTGTTAAACAACATAAGCCATGGCTCGTAGAAAATTGACTAATAATGAACAAATGTATGATATACGAAGGTGGTTATACGAAGTGCAACACATAGTTTTACCAAAAACTAAACCCTGTTTTCCATCAAAATCTCATTCACATAACCGATTTTCCTTATACAAGTTAAACCCATTGTCACACACACAATTCACTACTTAGTCTTTTATTTCGTTGCATTACACATGTTTCGGTTTCTCACTTTTCACAACTCACGCGTACGCACACGCACGTCATCCACAAATTATCATATCTCAACCAACTCATGGTTTACAATCTAAGAGTCGACGCTGGATGAGTTTATAAACCCACGCCGCGTTACTACCAATCGGGCCATGCGAGACTCGCTAAGTGATGATGCGTTTTATAACTCACCTCGACTAACGCTTTGTTCTCGGTTATTAACCGAATGATAGGTCACCCAATCTGCGCAGTTTTTTAATTTTTCACCGATGAGCTATTCAAGCCGAGAATAGTTCCTCTCGTCAATTCTTAGATGTCAAAATCGATCCTTTTATTTTATCACATCAATATCCAAGTACACGAGTCCAATCCAAGCATAGTTCCTCTCGTCAACACCCAACACACATAGGATTAACAACACTTATATATATATACTCCATGTCATCAAATTCAAATATTCTGGTTTTAATTAGCTTAAAATCCTAAGTTTTTATTTTATCATTTCACTTACAATCAAATTCCTGATATTTATGCAAGTAAATAGGTTCCCACAACTCAAATTTTCTAAATTATTCATCAATTTCATAATTGGGACCTTTAACCAAAAAAACCCCCAATTTTTATGGGTTATTCCACTCAAACCCTAGTTTTTAAATTCACAAAAGTAGTGGGTCTCCAACAAATATTCCATGATAGATTTATCACAAATCAACCATAAACCTAAGATTTAACATGCTTTCACTTTAAACCCTAGTCTAAGGTTTCAAAAACACAAATTTCATGCTCTCATGTATTTATAATCGAATATACAACTCATGTTAAGCAAACATTCACGAATAGTCAAATATCCTACTTTTTGGGTGTCCTAAAGCAAGAATTAAACCCTAACAAGCTCCAAACAAGCAAATCTTCAACGAGTAGGTGAAGGTAGAGCTCTGAACACGAACAATGGCTTTTCCAATGTCACTTGATCGGAAGAGAAGCAAGGATCGACCTTCAATGGAGTCAAGAATGCTCAAAAGAACCAACACAACCAAATCTTAGGTCTCACTTTAGTTCTAAAGAGAGACGTATGAGATAAATAAAGCCCAAGCACTCTAATCCTGCAACTTAAAAACCCCCTCTGCACAGACCGCTTAATCGGTCTTGGGACTGCTCGAGCGATCCCTCGCTAGAAGGCAAATCGAAGAAAGGAAATACATATAGAAATCCAATTTTGTTATAATGCCCCAAGACTCGTTTGATTCACCCATAATAATTATATTCATACATAGATAGGCACATAATTATCATCAACAATCATACTCGTAATTACATCTTAATCCCATCCCGTAAATAAACATTAATCCACAAGGTTTAATTAAACATTTCAAATTAAAAAGGGATCGGATCCCTACAAAAGAGTTTAACAACGTAATCCAAAATACTTAAGTCCAAGTTATGAGTGGTAGTTTTCTTGTTTCATTATATATCATGCATATTTCTTATCTCCTATTGATGTGGGATAGAATATTATACAAACCTTGCCCAATAAGTTCCAAGATGATATCAAATTAAGAGGCAGAAAAAGTTTCAAAATGATATTCCTTAGATTATGTTTGGATTATGGATTTGTGAAGAGCTTTAATTTATCAAGACAAAGGAAAATGAGAACATAAGAAATAAAATTAATCTCTTCACTTTATTATTTGCTTTGCTTTTTTCTCACCTTTCTTTTTCACTCCACAAATCTCTTCACAAATCCTCAATCCACAGCCTTAGAAGCACAAGAATCTCCTAGTTCATATTCTAATGTAGAACATGCACTTCATAGTATATAAAATAGAAGAAATTTTAATGTTCATGTCCTCCATATGTAGCTAGTCACATGTAACCTAAAAATCATGTGTATGTTCATATTGACCTTAATCAAAATTTGAAGAATCTCAAATCAAACGTACTTAGCTGTTCTTAATTGTGAGTGATCTGTGGCCCAAGTCTTTCCCATTGTCGTCATAGCAACGCCGGCCATTGTGACACAAACAGAAGTTAATTTTGCTATGTTTATGGTGTCTTGTCCCAAGAACGCGCCGATGAAGAGAGTGAAAAGACCAGTGGTTGAGAACAATACTGTGGTTGTGGCAACGCTTGTTCGTGCAAGCGCGGCGTTGGCCAAATACTGTAGAATTTAAAAACTCACAAAAATGAACAATTGGATTCTTGCCGAGATCTGCAACAAAAAATGTAAATCCACAAACACTACTAAGGGCCTGTTTGGACTCATTTTACTTAGTTTGTTTTCGTCTTTAAAGTGAATTTTTTTCATCATTTAATTAAACTATTATATTTTTTTACTTCTCTTATTGCGACGAGCTAAAAAAGTAATTTTTTTAATTAAAATATAAAAAATTCAAAAACATATAAATAAGCCAATGCACTAATTTTTATGTAACTTATTTTCATCTTTAATGAACCTTTTTTATCTTTTAATCAAATTTTTTAAATTTTTCAGTTCATCTCATTGATACAATTCAGAAAAATAAAAAAAATAGTCAAAAGATAAACAAATTCAAAAATAAACCAAAAACAAAAATTACAAAAATTAGCTCAAACAAGGCCCAAGACTAGATGAACTGTATACAAATGTACTTCAAAATTAATCATATTCATTGAAAGCAAATAGGTGTGTAAAGAGTAGCATTGTGGTAAATAAGGAATGCATAGATAAAAATAGGTTAGTTTTAATTATATTTTAAAACGATTACACTGGTTTGTTGGCATGATGGGTGCACGAAAACAAACTTATGTCAATAGTGGCAGAGCCTAAATGTTGGGATGCGTGCATTTAATTTAATTTTTTATAAATTTTTTTTTTTATTTTAGCAAACTATTTCATGTAGTAATTACCCTAATGAGTAAACATTTTAAATTCTTTCTGCAATAAAAAGAAACAGAAAAGTAAAAAAATCACTACAATAAAGTTTAGATAACACAAAAAATGAACATTTTCTTTTCTACTAGTTTTTTTCAACTTTAATTTGAACAGACATTTTCTATGTTTCTCTCACCACAATCATTTTAGACCAAAATGTTGTTGGGTTTTGTCTTTTGAAATTTAGACATTCTAGTGTAGAATGGTGTTCAAATAGTGTAAAATATTGAAGGAGAGAAAATATATCATTAGAAGCTTTGCAGACTGCAGAGAAACTGAAGCCTGTAAAAGATCCATTGAGCGGTCTTGGAACTGCTCGAGCAGTTTGTTGGGATTTAATGGGCATAAATTTTCTATGAAGCAGAAACAGGAACATAGGCTACGATCCACACAAATAAAAAAGAGAACAAGAATAATAAGAAGAAACAAGATAATATACGTGGTTTGGCTGACTGTCTATCTCCACAGGACAAGAAGAAAAAATTCACTATTATCAATAAATATTACAATTACTCTTTCCCACACTCACAATGTATCTGTGGCCTTAAACTTGAGCATCTTGTCATCTTTTTACACACCCTCTAGCCTTCTACCTGAGCCTCTTAGGTGTATGGATGTTCTTCTTAAGTTTCTATAAAACATAAAACTCTTATGTATAAAGTTCATATGTCAAAACTTAACCCTACTCACCGCACAACGAAACCTATTCTCCATTAGGCCACTTGAGCGAACCCCTGGCCGCTCGAGTGGTCAGTATTCAGAGAGCACCTTTCTCAGCCTCCGCTTGAGCTGACCCCCTGGCCGCTCGAGCCTTCAATGTCCCGAGAGTAACTCCGCCCAAGCCCACTAGAGCGGACCCCTGGTTTCTTGAGCGGTCACAAACTCAAGAGCTTCATTCAAAAAACTAAATCAACGCTGTCTGGTTGTCCTACCAACCTTGGATACCGAAATTCGATACACCCAACCAACAATCTCCACCTTGGCTCAAATTTTTGAACCATTACCATCTTGAAAATCTACTGGTTTTCTCGTCCTGCACCCCTTTCATGAGTATGGGTGCTCTACCCTCTTTGTTCATCAAATTGAATGAACTTGGACAAAATCTAAGCCACACTTGAACTTGACCCTCTTGCAATCAATAGTTTTCTCAATCTTGGACAGTTTTTCAAACTCCAAATTAGCAATCTTCTGTGGTAACTCCACCTTCTCTGGCACTGCTACTTGCCCATGATCTTTTTTTGATTTGCCTATAGCCTTCTGGTAAGACGAAGGACTCTCAGTGCACTGCTCTTGCTGCTGTTGACTTGAATCACAATCACCCATTTTTCTGGGTGAACTTATCTGACTGAGCTCCACCTTGACTGTTGAACTCTTCTTTTAACTTTTTAACATATTCTGCTTGTCAACCTGACCAAGCCCCAAATATCTGTATCTCTTGCTGTCCCTGCTGGAATCAGTTTGTGTGATAGTGGTAACTCCACATATCACCGTGTCCCCTACCAATCTGTAGAGATTCTCGATTTTATGTCCTTTCATGATAATCATAGCACATTTGCTAATCTTCATTGCTCCACCTTTTTCTGTGTACCCGAAATCCAAAGAATCCAATATCCCTAAAGAAATTAATTTTTTCTTTAGTCCTGGAACATACCTGACATTCTTTAAAGATCTTACAACCCCGTCAAACATTCTTATTTTCATTGTACCCGTTCATGTCATTCCCCATTAAAATTGTACCACTGTTGCACGGCTTATATGTGTCAAGCCATTCTTTGGTTGGACACATATAGTATGAGCATCCTGAATCCAATATCTATGACTTTTACAGAAAATCAAAATCTAAAAAAATTAAAAGTGCATCTTTGTCTACCTCACTGTCAGACGATTCCTTAACAAAACTACTGAATTCTACAGACGCTTTTCCACTCTTCTTTTGTTCTAGATGTTCCTTCAATTCTTGACATTGGATTTTAATGTGACCAGTTTTGTAGCAATAGAAGCATTCCACGTTCTTCCTTGCACTTGACTTGGATCGAGATCTCCCTCTATTGGAACCCACCTCACTGATTATACTCTTTCCCATGCTTGACTTAGACTAAGCCAACAATAGTTTATCTGTATCTGATTCACCATCGCTCTTCATCTTCTCATACTACAAAAGAGCACTAGTGACCTTTTTAAGTTCTAGAGTGTCATTTTCGCACATAAAAGTCGTCACCAGATGATCATAGGATGTTAGAAACAATGCCAATAGGAGTATCGCCTTATCCTCATCATCAACTTTTACTCCAAATCCAGATAATTATGTGATGAACATATTAAACATGTTGAGAAGTTCCAAAAAATTTGTTCCTTTCATTATTTGCAATTTATACAATTTTTCTTCACGTACAATTTATTGGTCAAATTTCTCTTCATGTAGAGACCTTTTAACTTTTTTTAGATCTCGTGCGCTGTCTCCACATCAAATACGTTGTGAATATTCTCGTCTCCCAAATTCAACCTAATTGAACTCATGGCCTTGAAATCAATGTCCTCCCAATCGTCATTGGTCATCTTCTCTAGCTTTCTTGCCTTGTCAAGTAACGCCTTAGAGACCCCTTGCTGAATCAGCATATCCTTCATCCGTCTCTGCTATAGGGATAAGTTATTCTTTTTGGTAAACTTCTCAACTTCATATATGATGCTCACCATCTCTACTGTAGTCTTGTGACTAAGCCTTTAACTTCGTTCTGATACCAGTTGTTTGCATTTAACGAGTACAAATCGCCTATGCAGCGCAAACAGAAACGTAGACTACGATATACACAAATCAAGTACAGAACAAGAACAATCAAAATATATAAGACAATATACGTGATTCGGTTGGCTACCTACCTCAACGAGACAAGAAGAAAGAATCTACTATTATCAATAAGGATTACAATCACTCCCTCTTACACTCAATGTATTTGTGGTCTCAAACTTGAGCCTTTCGTTGTCTCTCTACACACTCTCTAACCTTCTACCTAAGCCTTTTAGGTGTATGGACGTTCTTTTTAAGTTTTTATGAAACATAAAACCCTTATATATAAAGCCCCTAGGTCAAATCTTAACCCTAGTCGCTGCACAATAAAACCTATTCCAGGACAGGCCGCTCGAGCGGACCCCTGATCACTCGAGCGGTTAACATCCAGAGAGCACCTTTCGCAACCTCCACTCAAGTGGACCCCCCCTGGCCACTCGTTTTGTTGCCTTCTAGCTAGGATTGCGGCCGTTGTCATATTATAACCTAAATATAATGGGGGTTAAGCATTAGAAATCCTAAGGCACAAAAGACAATGTGAGACATCTCTGATACACTAATGAGACTTAGGGGGACGCCAAAAAGAGTGTAGAGAGAGAGTGATTGCAATCTTTATTGTCAATAGTGGATTAATTTTTCTCATCCAATGTAGGTAAGCAGTCAGCCGAACCACGTTTATTGTCAATAGTGGATTATTTTTTCTCATCCAATATAGGTAAGCAGTCAGCTGAACCACGTATAACCTTGTATTCTTCTTATGGTCGTTCTTGTTCTTTTTTTTTCTGTGGATTGAAGTCGTGGTTCCTTTTTACACTGCGTTAGGTGATTGGTGTCCCAAAATCCCATCAAATATAGTATGTAAAATTGATTTGTTCAAATACACTTTGCACTAATAGCTATATAATTTTTATTTATTATTTGTTTTTGAACAGCAAAAGCGAATTTTTATTAGAAAACGATGATTATTACATTTCTAGTTATACCCCTCAATCACATAGTTGGTAAGGTGTCAACTTATAAATAAGGGGAGTAGACCATAACAAAAGAACCATCATCACAAAATGCCACTACTTAAGCCAAAGACTACAAGTTGCTGTATAATGCTGATATTGCTTCAAGAGCATGGGAAATGCCTTCCCGAGGAGACCCTATCAATAAACCATCCCAAGAGGCCATAGAAATATTCCATGTGGACAGAGTGTCAGTATCAGCTGCTTCCATTGGTCTCATCACCCACTGCTACCTTCACCACCTTATGCCATTGTTACATGAGCTCTACTTTCCTCTTCGAAAGTTTCTTGCGATAAACCCCCTTCCCCCATTCTCAAGCACATATTTTAGTGTAGGATACCCTCTAAATTATAAATCACTTCCACTATTTGGAAAAATCTACTATTAATCTTTTCCATACACCATAAGGCAGTCCTCACCTGAATTGTATATACGATTTCTTCCCGATTAATCTTTGTGTTGTCGAACATGATTTTATATCTTGCGAGCCATATGAACCATATACATGCAATGAAAGTTGAGCCCCATAGTATACTTTTTGGTCTTTTCTCCTTTCCTTTTACCCATGATTTGAACAAATCCTTTATCATGCCCAGAGAGGACCATGACTTTTCCCACCATGCCATTACTTTCGACCATACTCTCCAAGATACTCGGCAATTTACAAATAGGTGGTCCGCTGTCTCCGCTTCGTGTTCGCAGAAATGCAGCTAAGGCTGCAACATGGCTTCAATACTCTTTTTCTAGTATGATTTTATTCCTTTGTTGCAATTTTGTTTTGTATGACCCTCCAACACAATAGCAGACATTTAGGTGGAGCTGTTTCATGCCATATTTTTCGCACCCCTACGTTTTTCTTATTGCATCCATTTTCAATTAGATTCCTCATAGATTTCACTGAGAAGGTTAAATTTTTCTCTTCTTTCCACACATACATGCCTTGCTTGGAGTCATCATTTATGTTTGCTTTCAATTCCTCTATAAGGTATAGCCAATTGGTAGCTTCCCATGAGAATAAGCTCCTCTAGAGAATTTCCTCTGTATTTTTCACAAGACGCCTTCTCACCATTTTAGCAATTGCCATGAAATGAAGTCTTTTGTATACTGTCTTCAGAGATTTCTGACCTAGCCATACATCATGCCAAAAGCTTGTATTTTTCCCATTTCCCATCATCAAAGCCAGATTTTGGCATAACATTTGTCCAACTTTGGCACTGTGATCTCCAACAGTTGGAATATCTTTCTATAGTCTTCCACATTTTCTGTTGTTGTTGATTAAAGGCACCCATTCCCCTTCTCTTCTTCCATATAAATGATTAATGACTTGCCTCTACAAAGCATCCTTTTCTTTGGTATATCTCCATGACCATTTCACCAATAGACTTCATTTTTTATTTCTCAGTTGGCTAATTCCTAGCATTCCAAATTATGTGCTTGTTGTTGCCTTCTCTCATGATATCATATGCGGTTTCCTCTTATTATACTTCTCCCTCCATAAGAACTTTTGTTGTATACTCTCCATTTCCTCCTTTACTTGTTTACGGATTCGACATATGGATAAGAAATAAGTGGGTAGGTTGGCTAAGAAAACCTTTATTAACATTAACCTCCTAGCCGTTGATAACTGTTTTCTCTTCCAAACTTTCAATTTCTTCTTGATCTTGAAAATCGCATATTCCCATGAAAGTTTTCTCCTCATTCTAGCCCCCAATAATAAGCTCAAAAATTGAATAGGGAGTTCACTCACTTAGCAGTTTATTTGGGCGGCCAAGGCTCTGACTACTTCCTCCCCATTCCTACACAACACAGAGTATTCTTTTGGTAGTTTACTTTCAACGCTGATATTAATTCAAAACACTTAAGGATTCCCTTTATATTTCTTAGTTCCTCCTCATCATTCCTAAAGAAAAATATTGTGTCATTCATGAATTGAAGGTGAGTGATACCGAATCCTTTCTTTCTCACTCCCACTTCCTTGACGAGGTTTCTCTCTTTTTCTCTTGAGATCAAGATGTTTAGACTCTCAGCCGAAAAAGTGAGAGGAGGTCCCCTTGCCTTAATCCCTTTTTCATGCCAAAACAGTTCGTAACTAAGCCATTCACTAAGACAGATAGTAAGGGGGTGGATATGCCTTCCTCCAACCATTTTATCCATTTTCTTCCAAAGCCAAATCCAACCATCATACTCAACACATGTTATGAGCTTACCAAATCATAGGCCTTATTAAAGTCTAGTTTCTGGACAACTTCTTGTTAATTTTTCCTTTTTCATAAGTCAATTATCCCGTTAGCAATTAAACTCCAACCAAGATTTGACGCCCTTTGATAAAGGCTATTTGCTCCTCCCCCACAATTTGATGGATTACAGATTTTAGCCTGTTTATCAGTGACTTTGCTAGGATCTTGTACACAACCCCAATCAAGCTTACTAATCTGTAATCCTGCAGCCGTTGAGGGTTAGGTTTCTTGGGTACTATAGGTTAAATAGAGATTTTGAAAACTTATGATTCCCGCCGCCACTACTGGTTCATTAAAAGAGTCCAGGAAGGATGGATTAATAAGGCACAAAGCGACATTATTATATATGGTAGTGTTTGTTAATATTTTTGTACGTAGTGTTTTTATCTTTTTAAATTACCCAAAAAAATTTATTTTTATTTTTGAAGATTTCTCTTGTCACCAGTAATTTAAAAAGTAATTTTATTACCAAAGTTGAAAAATTCGCTAAAAACCAAAATAAACTGTTTTTCAGAAAACTACTTACAATTTTTTTCTTTGTAGACTTTTCTTTATTTTTTGATCAAAATTTCCTATGTTTCTAATTATTGGTGGCAGAGAAAATTTTAGAAACCTAAAATTTTATACTGACACTTTAAAATACTAAAAACTAAAAAAAAATTATTATTCCAAACAACATATATACACATCAAATTTATAAATATTTTCAGCCCATAATTAAAATAGGTACACCAACACTTTTAAAAGAATGGTATTAAATCCTCACGTGAGGTATGTAAGAGGAGTTTGGACCCACACATCATGTAAGACACCCATGTATCTCTTGTTAAGAGTTAATATATATTTTTTTTAGTAAAAGTGCTAATGTGATTTTTTTTAATTAAAAACAAACGACCAATTTTGAAAAGAATCTCAGTGAAAGTGAGAAAGAAAGAAAAAAGGCTCAAATTCTTTCAAATCCAGCAATGGATTTAGACTGATTTTGTCGAGCAAATTTTGTGTTTAAAATATACCTATCTCGATGATTCAAGCTGTTCATTTTATTATTAATAAAATTTATAAATTTGTATAAAAATCAAAATTGATTGAATATCTTTAAGTATCTACACACTTATCACAATTGAATTTAAAAAAATTAAATAGTAAGGGACAAATATCGTTCTATTCGATTAATTTAAATTTTTATATAAATAATTTATGCACTAAGAATGTTAAAATAAGCGGTTAGCTCGTATGATCAAGGTGGCTCATTTAGGAGCTCAACCCGTCCCAGAAGCCAAATTCCAAAGAAAATATGAAAGAAAGAGAATAAGGGAATTAAAAGAGTAGAGTGCCTCACCTCTGATACAAACCAAATAGGTGCGAGGTAAAATCCAAATGCAGCAATGTCCCATGGAGTAACTTCTCTGGCATGATCAGGTTTCTTCAACCCCAAGTCATCTTTCTTCAACCCCAAGTCATCATCATCTTTACACTCAAGGACTAATGGGTTCACCTCATGAAAAACAAGGTCTGTCCCAGTTTCTTTTATGGCAATGGACACTTGATTCTCTACTTCAAATGCACAAAACTCCAACCTATTTCCCTTTTCTGCACCATCAGATAATCCATCAAGGGGTTTGTAGGAAGCCTCCAATCCGGCACGGCTTCTCCTGGAGAAGAATCGATCCAAGAACTTGAGCAACCAGTCTTTTGTGAAAGCTATTGGGAGATAAACCACCAGGAGTGAGGCCCCAAGATAGGTTAATGCAAATGGCTGCTCATAGTCTGTGAAAATGCCCTGTTCAATGAAGAAAAAAATGGAAATTAGAAAGAAAAAAAAAACAGTATATGGCTCCTTTAATAGAATGCTGGAATACTTAACTATTTGAATAGAAAAATATTAATAAATGTTATTAGCGGATCAATCTCAGTGCAAGTTACTATCGTTATTAGTGGAATCCTGAACTTTTTTCCTTTTTTTAAAATTTATTTTTGGTTTATAATATTACTTTTTGGTCTGTTGAAATGAATATAAAAAGTAGGGTCATTTTGGTTAAAATTGAAAAAAAAAATTCACTTAATGTGACTTTATTTCTTTTTACATGAATATTTTAATATTTTGTTATTAAAGTTTTTTTTTTAGAATTTCTCATAACAAGTTGAATTTAAAAATTAATCCCATTGAAACTAACGTTAAAAGGTTCAAAAAATATAAAATCATTTATCCCAAATACAGGAAGAATAGGTCATCCTAGTCCTCCATCTAATCGATATAGTTAGATCACTAATATTCTTTTAAAGTATTTTTTATTATGTAATTGAATGAGAGTATCATGTAAATATTACTACATGACATTCCAATTTTTCTGAATAATTGCCCGACATATGATATGATATTGAAATATTGATCTTTCTTTTATTAAAAAAGAAAAGAAAGTAAATAACAATAACTAAATGTGGGATGTTAAGGCTTAGGTGGTTGCTTATTTAGAGAGATTCAAATAGAAAGTAAAGCCTGGGTTTTGGTAGGAATCCTCTCCTTTGAAAATTATGTTTTTCTATCTCTATGCATTAAAGATCGTTCAATATGTTTCAAAATTTTTGCATTTTTAGATTCTTATACGAACTAATGATTTTTTTATAATTTGGGCCAAAAAGATGTTGGAATTTTGTGAATTTATTGGCCATTGAATTTCAGAATTCAATTGCAATTGAATTGGCCATTCAATTGGCAATTGAATCCTAGAAATCAATACCGCTCATGACTATTGATTTTCCTGTAACCCCCTCCATGATGGAAGGCCTATATATATGCTGTCATCTTTCAGTATTCAAAGGAAGAACAGAAGAAGAATGAGGCAGAGGTAAGAAGAGACAGAACAGAGAAACCCACAGCAGAGGTAAGAAATGAGAGATACAATTCTCAGATAATATTGCAAGCTGTAAGAGAGAGAAAGACAGACGGAGTACGTTCGTAGCCGATCCT
>JAOTRH010473924.1:0-26429 GCA_034768845.1 Heliamphora exappendiculata | reverse complement strand
GAAGACGAAGCAGCGGATACCGCCATTTACTATACTCGTCCCGAGTACCAAGGCTTTTATGTGGGAGATTACGTATATGGTCGAATATGTCCGGAGCACATGTGCATGTGGAGAAAATCGAAGGCCTTCCCGTGCTACCTAGGGCCAGTACGTGTAATCAAAAAGTGCATACGAAGACTTTATCGCTTAGACTTTCCTCCCGGGTTTAAGATGCAAATGGGGGATGAGCTGACCATAAGGTGGATGCAGTACCTGAAGCCAACAAATGAGAGAGGAATCATCAACCCGCACGATCCGACCATCAACTTCGACGACCCTGAGACATACCGAGAGACCACAATCGCCATAACCAACAGAGTACAGATGGGGCCGAATATCATCTCGCACGTTGAGGTGCAGTGGCGTTGCTACAATATTATCGAGGCGACCTGGGAACACAAGTCGATTGTCTACCATTTTTATCCACATTTGTTTGTTTAGGTGTTAGCGTGATAGCCTTGTACTTTCCTTTTGACTTGAAAATTGTATGTGTGCTGTGTGAACTTGACAGACTTGTGTTGACTATGAGTTGAAATGAAATGCAAACCTTTGATGTCTAAAATCTCCATAAGTAATTCCATAATTGTTAACTTAACTCTACAAAATTCTAATCCATAATAAACAATTAAGAACTAAAATAACTCCCAGAATCATAACACTCTTTTTCTTTTATTCTAGAATGGCGGGTAGAAGACCTAATCACCGACAAGCAAACGGACCCACCAACGATGAGGCACCAGAACTAGCTCAAGTGCTACGAGAACTGGCCGCCAGCATCAATCACCCGCACGTACGTGATCGAGCCTGGTTTCTATCGAAGTTGGGGAGGCAACGAGCCCCGACGTTCCAAGAGGGAGTAGAACCTAGGGAGGCAGAGGAATAGTTGAGAGTAGTCAAGAAGCTACTTAACTCAATGGGAGTTCAGGATGAAATCGACCGAGTGGCCTTAGCTGCCCATCTGCTCGAAGGAGAAGCCGATCATTGGTGGACTTTGATCACCAATACCCAGGAGGTAGCGACTCTGACATGGGAGCAATTCGAAAGTCTATTTTTGGAAAAATACTTTCCCGCCCCTTTCTGTCAAGGGCAAATTCAAGAATTCATGGAGCTCAAGCAAGGGACAATGACGGTAACGCAGTATGTAAACTATTTCGAGGAGTTAAGCCGCTTTGCCACAACTATTGTACTAGACGAAGAATCTAAGGCACAAAAGATCGAATGGGGCTTGGAGCCGTCTATCTGAGTAAGGGTGATTTGCTTGCAACTTCCTACCTACATCTAAGTAATACGCGCAGCCCTACTGCCGAGACGAATCAAGCTGACTCCAGGAAGACGTGGAACCAGAAGAAAGGAAGTACCAGCTCCAGAGGATCGGTTAGGAGCAACCAGGCATTTATCCCCAAGAAGCCGTATTACCGAGAGTACCAACAAGGACGACCGAGAGGACCCCCTGCGACACCTGCAATGTGCTTCGAATGTTGTCAACTAGGACACAGGAGGTATAAGTGCCCACACCTAACACAAAGGAATCTAAACAATCAACCCCAACAATGGAGGCAACCTCAGACCCAGCAACCTAGGTTCCTGTAACAAGTCCAGGTCACCAGGCCAGCCATTCAGTAGCAAAATGGAAGAGGAAGACCACCGCTCAATAAGAATCAGAGACCACAAGGAAACTTGGGCAATGGACAGAAGACTGAAAATCTAATGGGAGGCCACATCTTTGCACTACAGGAAGAAGAACTGGAGAACACCAAAGTCATACAAGGTATGTTCGTATTATTCAACACCTTAGTGAAAGTACTGTTTGATTCTGGAGCATCCCATTCTTTTATATCTCTAGATTGTGTGAAGTCCCTGCTCTTAGAACCCGAGGTATTAGAACAAACCCTAAGTGTTGTCACACCCTTAGGAAATCAAACCCGAGTAGACTCTGTCTGTAAGGCCTGTACATTACGAATAACCAGTACCCCTATGACCTGCGACCTACGAGTCATGGATTTCAATGGCTATGATGTAATCCTTGGAATGGACTGGCTATCGGGACACCATGCTATCATCGATTGCCGACAAAGGAAGATATGGGCACAAGCGAAAAACGGCACCATTGTGCAAATCTAAGGAGAACGACGTGAGATTCTAACCCCGAGTAATGCAAAGGACAACAAATCGAGTAATTTCATAGGGAGATTAACGTGTTTACTTTCTAGTACGAATGTCACATCAACCCCCGAATTACCCCGAGTAGTGTGTGAGTACAAAGACGTATTCCCAAAAGAACTCCCTAGATTACCCACGCATCGCGAGATCGAGTTCACGATAGAACTTCAACTTGGAACCACACCAATTTCGATCGCAGCCCACCCAATGGCACCCGCCGAACTAAAAGAATTGAAGATCCAGCTCCAAGAACTGCTTAGCAAAGGTTTTATTCACCCCAATATGTCACATGGGGAGTGCCAGCACTATTTGCCAAGAAGAAGGATGGAACCCTACGTCTCTGTATCGACTATCATCTGCTGAACAAGGTAACAATCAAGAATCGATACCCCATACCTCGTATTGATGATCTCTTCGACCAGTTGCGAGGATCAGCTTATTTCTCAAAGATCGACCTTCGATTTGGATACCATCAACTTCGAGTCAAGGAAGAGGATATACCGAAGATAGCCTTTAGAACCCGATATGGACATTATGAATTCGTAGTCATGCCCTTTGGTTTGACCAATACCCCAGGAGCTTTCACGAGTTTGATGAATAAACTCTTTCAGCCCTACCTCGACCAGTTTGTAGTAGTCTTCATAGATGACATCCTTGTATACTCCCGATCTGAAGAAGAGCATGAACAACATCTGAGAATTGTCTTGCAAAAGTTGAGAGAGTCACAACTCTTTGCTAAGGAAAGCACGTGTGAGTTCTGGTTGCACGAAGTAAAATTTCTAGGACACGTAGGGTCTAAGGAAGGAATAGTTGTGGACCCCGCCAAGGTAGAAGTTGTTTTGGAGTGGAAGCCACGTCGGAATGTTTTTGAAGTTCGTAGTTTCCTTGGATTAGCAGGATATTACCGGAGATTTATCCAGGATTTCTCTAAGTTGGCACGCCCAATGACCTGGTTAACGTAGAAAGGGGTGAAGTTTGAGTGGAATGATAAGTGTGAGGCAGCATTCCAAGAGCTCAAGAAGAGATTGACCAGTGCCCCGATCCTTACCATGCCCGAACGAGAGGTTGGATATACAGTGTATTGTGATGCATCAAAGGATGGTCTAGGATGTGTGCTAATGCAAAACGGCAAGGTGGTAGCTTACGGGTCAAGACAATTGAAACCACATGAGCAGAATTACCCTACCCACGACCTAGAACTTGCGGCAGTAGTGTTTGCACTAAATTTATGGAGACATTACCTTTGTGGAGAACAATTCGAGCTTTTTACCGATCACAAAAGTCTGAAGTACCTATTCACCCAAAAGGATCTTAATATGAGGCAGTGTCGCTCGATAGAATATTTAGAGGAATACTAGTTTACATTAGCCTACCACCCAGGCAAGGCTAACGTGGTGGCCAACGCCCTTAGCCAAAAAATGTGGAGCACAATAGCTAGTATGGCCTCAAGGGAATGGAAGATGATAGGAACACTCAACGAATTTCGATTTCAACCCCATAGAGTCAGAGAATGAAAGTTATTTTTGTTTAACGGTGGCGACAACAAATCTCCATCAACGAGTCGTTGAAGCCCAAAAGTATGACCAGGAATTTGAATTTATCTGAAGGCATCTGATTGTGGAAGAATCAAAGCCAGGATGGGTAGTCAACAAGCATGGACAGTTACCAACCAAGGACGACTTTTTGTACCTAATGTTGAGAATCTGAGATGAGATATCCTGAGGGAGCATCATCAGTCACTTTTTGCTGTCCACCCCGGAGAGACAAAGATGTATCATGATTTGAAGAGGCAGTATTGGTGGAATGGCATGAAGAAAGATGTAGCAAGTTTTGTGGCCAAATGCCTTGTCAACAAGTTAAAGCCAAGCACTAAAGACCAGGAGAAACTCTCAACCCCTAGAGATACCTTAGTGGAAGTGGAAACATGTTACCATGGATTTTGTCTCCAAATTACCGAGATTGCCAACAGGACATGACTCCATTTGGGTAATCGTAGATCACCTCACCAAACCAGCACACTTCCTACTAGTTCGAACTACCGAGAAGCTGGAAACCCTAAGTCAGAATTATATTCGAGAAATCGTACGTCTTCATGGAATTCCACTATCCATCGTGTCAGATCGAGATCCACGTTTCACCGCACGATTCTGGCAGAGTTTGCAAATTGCCTTAGGAAAGGAGCTTTGCTTCAGCACCGCCTTGCACCCGCAGACTGATGGGCAATCTAAACGTACAATTCAGACGCTGGAAGACATGCTTCGAGCCTACGCCATGGACTTCAAGGGATACTGGGAGAAACACTTATCATTGGTCGAGTTTGCTTACAATATCAGCTATCAATCCAGCATTGGCATGCCACCATATGAAGCCCTCTACGGAAGACCGTGCTGTTCGCCAGTTTGTTGGACTGAAGCAGGAGAAAACGCACTTCTTGGACCAGACTTAGTGCAAGAGACCACCGAGAAGATTAGACTCATTCAGCAACGAATAGCCACCGCACAGAGCCGACAAAAGAGCTATGAAAATCAATGATGAAGGCCGCTACGATTTGAGGTAGGAGATCATGTATTCCTGAAGATTCAACCACGAAGAGGGGTGATACGCTTCGGCCGAAAAGGGAAGCTAACTCCAAGATATATTGGACCATTCGAGAATCTGGTCAAGGTTGGGGAGATGGCATATCGTTTAGCCTTACCGCCTCAACTCGCCAACATTCATAACGTATTCCATGTATCGATGCTAAGGAAGTATGAACCTGACCCTACCCATGTTCTAGATTGGAAGGAACTACATGTTGATGAGGATATCACATTTGAAGAACAACCAGTAAGGATTATCGATCAACGAGACAAGATTCTTCAAGGCAAGACCATTTTGCTCCTCTGAGTTCTTTGGAAGCACAACTGGATTGAAGAGTCCACATGGGAGCGGGAGGAAGTTATAAGGACGAGTCATCCCCAATTATTCGCAGATTAAGGTATGATATGAAATTTCGAAGATAAAATTTGTTTGAGGGGGTAGATTATAATAACCCGGCTCAAACCCTAGTAGTAGCAACGGATAGATGATAAGAACCTAAGTCACTACATGAACAAGGAACAAACCCTAAGTAACCTAAAACCCTAATTTGACCGAAAATCCTAAAAGAGACCAAATACTCAGAGGCAAGGCCCTAGCACTTAGAAAAGTCTCGGAATAGCTTAAATTAACCAAATAACATAAAATATTAAATTAAAAATCAAAAATTTCCATAACTAGGGTAAAATGGCCATTTTGCCCCTAGTACAGCAAAAAGTCCTAAAAATCCAAAATTTGACACATGGACACCCAAAATTAGATATTTATACACAATTAATTAATAAAATATAAAATAACAACAAAAATGACCAAAATGCCCTTACATGGCCGGCCACCTAGGAGTATGTTCCCAAAAAGGTCACTTTTTACCTTTTAAAGCTTAAAAATGAGAAAAAGATGTATAAGTTAAGTATTATTTTGACCCAATACTTTTTATACAAGAAAAATATATAATAATATAATAATATATCTCAAAAAAAGTAAATAAATAATTATTTAAAGTCTCTACACAATAAATAAGTTAAAAAGTTAATTCTAGTCAAACTAGCTTAATTTAGTTTAAAAGTCTACACTTATTTATTTAATTGCTATCAAATTTATGATAAATCATGTGAAGACTAAATTAATTAAATACACTAATATAATAGGTTTTAGTAGATTTAGGTACATAAAATTAAAATTTATACAATTAAATACACCAAAATGCACCAAAATACCATTTAAAACCCTAATTAAACTCAAGACTAGCTTTTTAGTCTCCCAAACCTGCCCTAGCCGAACCACTCTACCCCAAAATCTGAATTTGTAAGTCTTGAATAGATACCACCTCCCATGCAACCAATGGAAGTTTAAGAAAATTCAAATTTTAAATAAACACCATAATTACACCCATTTACATTTTTTCTCTATAAAAACAAGACCTCAACCTTGTCTCTCCCTCTTGTGTTTCAGCTGAGATGTAAGAGTGAGAGGCTCCAGAAAATTTTAAGTGTTCTAAGAGAGAAGAAGAAGAGGAGAAAAAAGAAGGAAATAAGAGAAAGGAGGGAAAGCTAAAAAAAGGTGCTATAAAGCTAAGTCCATATCTTCTTCACCCATTTGAGCTTCAAATAAGGAAAACAAGTCCTTCAAACCTTGTAATGTTATCCCCCAAGATACCCCTCAATCCATCTCTATAACAAACCCTAAGATAATAAAACAATAAATGAGTCAAAAAGGCGTCGTAAAAGAGATTTAGGGACCATTTATGTATGAGTAAACTTTGTATGTATTTGCATGTGTGTATCGTTGAGTTTTATGGCCTAAACATGTTCTGGAATTTTTATTTATGTGAGTTTATTACATGCATGCAAAGAAATTAGGTTACAAATGTACACAGCATAAGCTAAGCAAGCAAGACCCTAAGTAGCCTGATTTTCTAGACTTATTTATTTTCTGCCACCGACGTTAAATAATCATAACTAAATGTAGAAAAATGGTATGAAAGTGATGTTTGTGTCCAGATCTATATTTTTTATTTATCTTCCATAAAAATTAGTTTGAAATGATTTCGTTGGGTAGAACTCCAGATATTTCATTTTTTCCAAAGAGTGTCAGATCTTGACCACTCTGAGTTGCAGACCTAAAAACCTTAAGTTAGAATGAGCACCGAGCTTAGGTCAAAATAGAAACCTTGTAGAGGATACAATTATATTTCTATCCACCAAAAATGAGCCAAAGTCACTATTGAGGTTCAATGACTGACAGATCTCTCTGTCACACATTTTTGTGAAACCTAAAACCTAACTTTTTAGAAACCAAATCCAGAAGTGGTAAACATGAACTTTCTAGCTGACATATCAAACTAATTATTGAGCACAAATCAGCCCAAAATACCTTCGGATGATACCCCAAAGGTTTCAAGAATTCTCTATTAAATACACACACTGCAGACCCTTTTTAGGCTAACTGAACCTTCTTTATAAATTGACCAAAATTTAAAACTTTTTACAAATAACTTGCCCTAGCTCAAAGCATAAAACTTGTAGGAGATATCTTAAACTAGAATCCCACCAAAAATCAGAGCCATAGCCCTTGAATTGATGCCCCAAAATAGTGGCCATTAGAGGCTCAATTCTTATATTTTTCTCTATAAATTGTTGAACCATTTTTACTAAAATAAAATAAATGACCTATTTACCTTGGGAATTGACCTTAGTGATAAACATGAAAGTTATAGGAAATACATTTATCTAATTGGTGTTAAAATATCAAAAATTAAATCTATGTTTAAGTATTTCAGAACGCTGTCGTAAATTTAAAACTAGCAATTAAAACTTGTACCTAAAATGTTAAGTGTTTGAATGATGTTACTTATGAGACTTGAGTATGTGAATTTTATATGAACTTTGTGAGTAATTAGTGTATGAAAATGATGCTTTTAATAAAATGAACTCATACAGATTCTATGTCGCTTAAATTATGGTTATGTATCGCATGATTGTACTTGATGCTTTAACAAGCTGTACCATGTGTCCTATCATATTTATGTGCCATGCCAGGATTAATTGTACACGAGAAGTATTTTGCACACCATGAACATTCACATGTTGCATCTGGGATTATCAAAATCCTTTCCTATCTTTCAAATTGGGTTAGGTGACATTAAAATCGTTGTTCTGTGGTTGTGGATCTAGAGCGTCCCTAGTTGCCATATTTGATATTGAATTGGAGGTTTTTATTATATAAAAGGAGGTTTAGGCACCACGGGTTCGTGACTAGATTTATTTAGACTTTGGGTTGAACGCTTAATGAGCATCCTAGTACTTAATGTGGGATCGGCTGGTCCGTATAAGGGAGGTTGCTAAATTTTGGTGACCCCCCCTACGCCGTTACCATTGAGTAAAACTGTAGAGGCATGTAGCCAAGGCGAGCATTTATCTTTCGCAACGAGGCTAGGATAGGTTAAGTGAGCAAAGCCATCAAGTCTACTATGTAATTCCCAACGTGGAATTCATGACACTATTTTGGAAGTCCCCTGGGTTGGGCATCTGCATTGCATTCATTTGCATCACACACTCATTCTTTTGTTCTTATATATGTTCATCCTGTTTAAAACGATAAGTAGCCTGTAACTTCGCATTAAGTGCTATACTATATGTATTATGGAATATCTTGTCGCGAATTTGTTAGACGGTGTAGGAAATTTTCTTTTGGGCTCTGGCTCATGGCATTTATGCCACAGGTGACGAAGAGGGACCCTTCAAGGAAGGCGGGTTCATTGAAGGGCAAGAATTTGCAGAAGACGGAGAGTGGAAGGAGCAGGTCGACCCCAACGACGCAGTTTGAAGACGTCGGACGTCTCTTTTTGATCTTTTTGTACAAGTTTTCCGCGGACATGATGTAACTTTTGTTAAACTTTCTGGATGACTGTACTTATTGAGTATTTTGAATAATCTCTGAACCATTAATGATGTATTAGTTATCTTATGTATTTATAAATATTTGACTAGAATATGTTCCTTATTTATAGTTACATATGTCTTGATGTACCCGGGGAATGGGGTGTCACACGTATGTCAAGTTCCCGTTCGTCAGCGTTCCCGATCACAGCGGCGTATAGCGACTGTTCGGCTCAAGACGTGATACAGCTCAGGACGTAACACTGCTCAGGACATTCATGGCCCAAAGGTAAATCAAACTAACATAATAATTTGAATGGCATCATTACGTTCCCGTACGTTAGGTTCCCATTCGTCAGCGTTCCTGATCATTGCAGCATATAGCAGCAGTTCGGCTCAAGACGTGATATGGCTCAAGACGTAACACGGCTCAGGACGCACAAGGCCTAAAGTTTACATATCATTATAATAACCCGAATGGTACCGCTACGTTCTCGTATGTTAAGTTTTCGTTCATCAGCGTTCCCGATCACAACGACGTATAGCGACTGTTCGGCTCAAGACGTGATACGGCTCAGGACGTAACATGGCTCAAGACGTATATGGCCCATTGTCAACACCCCCATCAACAAGGACTCTCTAGTCATGATATTATTCCAAACCCTCCACCCTTATTCTAAATTCTCTGACGAATAATTTGCGCACAAAACCCAACCCACAAGATGCCCAAAGTGTAATGCATTGATGCTTTTGGTACAACAACTCGTATCTTGAAGTACAACTTAACAATAGCATGGTATAAAACTAAACATGACATGACGTACAAATCAATATAGCATAAGGTACAAGTCTTTAAAGCAGAAGGTATAACTCACTAAAGCATAGAGTACAATCATGCGAACCATAATCACAATTTAAGCGACATAGAATCGAACCATTAGCATGAGTTTATTTCATCAAAGGCATCATTTGCTTGCACTAATTACTCACAAAGTTTATATAAGGTTCACACACTCATGTCTCATAAGTAACGCACCATTCAAACACTTAGCTAATTTTAGGTACAAGTTTAATTGCTAATTTTAAAGTTAGAACAGTGTTTCAAAGAACATAGGCCAATTAATTTCTAAAATTTTAACACCCATTAGATAAAAATATATCCTACAACTTTCATGTTTACGACTAAGGTCAATTCCTAAGGTAAAAAGGTCATTTATTTTGTTTTAATAAAAACCCTTCAGCACTTTACAGAGAAAATCCTAGAAATTGGGCCTCTGGTGGCCACGGTGTTGGGGCATCAAATCAAGGGATCTTGGTCTGAGTTTTGGTGAGATTATAGTTAAAGATATCCCATACAATTTTCATGTTTTGAGTTAGGGCAAGTTATTTGGAAAGAGTTTGAGAATTTGGCCAATTTATAAAAAGGGTTCAGTCAATCTAAAAAGGGTCTGTAGAGTGTGTTTTTAACAGAGAAAGATCAAAACCTTTGGGTTATCATCCGAGGGTATTTTGAGCTGTTTTTTGCTCAGTAATTAGCTTAATATCTCATCTACAACTTTAATGTTTACCACGTTTAGATTAGGTTTCAAAAAAGTTAGGTTTTAGGTATCACAAAAATGTTTGACAGAGAGGTTTGTCAGTTACTGAATCTTAATAGAGACTTTAGGTAGTGCTTTGACTCATCAAAGCTTCATATTGTTGGCTCATTTTTTGTGGAAAGAAGGATAAATGTGTCTTCTACAACCTTTAGGTTTTGATGGAAGCTCGGTTCTCACTTTCACTTAGGGTTGTTAAGTCTACAACTCAGAGTGGTTAAGATCTGACATTCTTTAGAAAAAAAAAGAGATATCTATAGTTCTACCCAATGAAATCACGTCAAATCCATTTTGTATGAAATATAAATCAAAAATCTAGATATGGACACATAAATCACTTTAAGACCATTTTTGTACATTTAGTTATGGTGTTTTAAAGTCGGTGGCAGAAAGTGAGTAAGTCCATAAAATCAGGCTACTTAGGGTTTTGCTTGCTTAATTTATGTTATGTACATTTTTGACATGTTTTCTTTGCATGCATGTTGTAAGCACACATAAACCAAAAATTCAGAACATGTTTAGACCATAAAACAGACCATAAAACTCAAAGATACGCACATGCAAATACATACAAAGCTTACTCATACATAAACAGTCCCTAAATCACTCATACGATGCCTTTTTGACTCATTCTTTGTTTTATTTTGTTAGGGTTTGTTATAGAGATGGATTGAGGGGTATCTTGGGGGAGAATATCAAAAGGTTTAAGGGAGTTGCTTACCTTATTTGATACTCAAATGGTTAGAAGAGAGTTGGACTTAACTTTATAGCACCTTCCTTGGATTTTCCTTCATTCCTTCTTCCTTCTTCTTTTCTTCTCCTCTCCTTCTTCTAGAAAACACTTGGAAAACTTTTCGTTTCTCTTACTCTTACCACTCAGCCGAATGCTCATGAAGGAGAATGAGGGCTTAGGTCTTGTTTTATAGAAAAAAATTGTAATGGAGTGTAATTATGGTTTTTAATTTAAAATTTGAATTTTTTTTATTTATTTCCTCATTGGTTTCTTAAGGGGTGGAACTTTCTTGAGATATTTAAAATCAGATTTGGGGCAGGGGGAATTCGACCAGGCCTATTTGGGAGACTAAAAATGTGAATTTGCAATTAATTTGGATTTTAAATGGTATTTTGGTATATTTTTGTGAATATAAATACATAAAATATTAATTTGTAGTGTCTAAACTTACTAAAACCTATTATGTTAATATATTTATAATTAATTTAGTCTTTTAATAATTTATCATAATTTTGATAATAATTAATTAAATAAGTGTAGACTTTTAAGCTAAATTAAACTAGTTTGACTAGAATTGAGTTTTTTACTTATTTATTGTGTAGAGACTTTAAACAATTATTTGTTTGCTTTTCTTAAGCTATATTATTATATTATTATGTATATTACTTGTATAAAAAGTATTGGGTTAAAATAATGTTTAATTTATATATCTTTTTCTTATTTTTGAGCTTAAAAAGACAAAAAAAAATAGCTTTTTGGGCATAATTTCCTAGGTGGCTGGTCATGCAAGGGCATTTTGGTCATTTTGTTGTTATTTTTTATTTTATTAATTTATTGTATATAAATATTTAATTTTGGATGTTCATGTGTCAACTTTTAAATTTTTAGGACTTTTTGTTGTACTAGGCAAAATGGTCATTTTACTTTAATTATGAGAAATTTTAATTTTTAATTTAATATTTTATGTTGCTTACTTAATTTAATCTATTCTGAGACTTTTCTAAGTATTAGAGTTTTGCCTCTGAGTATTTGGTCTCTTTTAGGGTTTCCTGATCAAATTTATGGTTTCTGAGTTAATTTGGATTTTTGGGCTAATTAGGGGTTTTCTTGTTCATACAGCGATCGACCTAGGTTTTCATTATTTATCCATCGCTAATACTAGGATTTGAGTCGGGTTGTTACAATCTAGGTGGTTACTACTAGGGTCCAGACCAAGGTGTTACACGCGAGCTCAAGATTGTGGCATGATTTCTGCCTACCTGATTGGTTGTTACCTACCTATTGGGAATTGAGTTGGTGTGATGCGACCCCGTGAGGAGTTGTCCTACAGTGATGCGGGTATGTGTGTTGTTATGCCTTGGTAGATAAACGGTGAGGGTCTTGTGGACACGTAAGATACGTCGTTGAGATGTGAAGTAGTGAACGATAGTTGAAGTGCTTAAGTGAATATTTGAGTGTAAGGATCTGGTGTGACGAGTCATATACTCATTGTGAATGGAGGCTGATAACGTTTATATGATGATGTCCGATGTCTTTACGAAGACTAGTGGCTAGCCTTCTCTGAAAACGAGTGTGCAATGGTTGCCTTAAGAGGTAGTGACATTAAGGGAGTGCCTAGAGTAGACTTGTGGTTTTCCTAGCAGCAGAGATGTTTTGTGGCTGGTTGACCAATGTGATTGTTCTCCCTTGGTGGGAATTAAACGTCGGGATCGTATGAGTGTGGGTTTGTTTGGCCGTGGTTCCTTGAAGAGCTTGTTTACTTTACCCTATTAACCCGAGCATTTGGGTGACGTTTCTGGAGATGTAGTTTGATTTGTATAGAATGTCGATAACTTTAGCTATCGATGAGTGAGATCCCTAAGGGAGTTCGGTGATTGAGTTATTCACGTGGTGAAATTCTCTAGTATTAGTTTGTGTTTGTTTGGCGTTTGAACAGTGTAGTTCGTGTGGAGTTGGTGTTTGATTTTTGTTTGTGGTAGCGGTGTAAGTCGCAAGGAGTCACTTTTAAAAAACCATTTGTGGTGTGGCCCTTTGGAGCAAGCTTGTTTGTTTAGATCGGTGTGTGAACGTTGTTTGTCTAGGTAAAAAGTTTTTTTTTCTCGTGGGTATGTGTGGACTCTGTGTATGAGTGGTTGAGGGACGATGTAGTTCCGTTGGTTCCAATAGAGTTGCGTGACAGCATAGCACGAGTATGAAGAAGGAGTAAGTGTCTGGGTGAGAACAGTGGAAACGTAAGGGAGGGTGTGTGAAGTAATTTGTGTGGTTCCTGGTGATCTGTCGTGAGAGGATCGAATGTTATGAGGAGTTGTGTGTGAAATAGAAGAAGTAAAGTGTGAAGAGTGGTTTGATTATTTGGTGGGAAAGCGCAAACATATATGATAGTGTTAATGAGTGGGGTAATGTAATTGTGGAAGATTAATAATTAACTAGTTTGAGGCATTGTAGACTTGAGAGACTGATGGGTATGTGTATGGCGTCATGACGAGGGATGTGATTCAGTTTGTATAGGTAAGCGTATTCCTGTGAGGCATTTGGCTCATATGTCTCACGGAGTTCAGGTAGCAGTGTTAATTTTGATGTATGAAGGACTAGAGTTATGCAATATAAGTAATTGTATGGTTTCAAGTTTATGATTGTTACTTGTCCGTAAGGGCATGGGTAATTTTTGGGATAACGCGTGTAACCCTTGTGAACAACATCAGAGTTGCCCTTGTGAACAACATCAGAGTTTGACAACAAATGTTTGGGTTGGGAGAAAAGTCCTCGGTGTACATTGGGAAAACCTTAGCGGTGACAGTCTTCGTGTGTTTAGTTTGATTTTTAGTTTGGGTTAAGGATGTTCACTCTTTGAGAATGTGTACGTGGTGTGAGATAATGGTCATTGAGGGATTGTCGGTGACTAATGTAGGAATGGTTAACTCCAACTCTGGTGTTGAATTTTGTCTTGTGTAGTGACCTGACCAATTTTAATTTAAAGCATTTAAGTGTTGATTTTGGGTAAGAATTGACGTCAAGTTGAACGATGAATCGTTTTAGATTGGCCAAGCTCGGTATAAGTACAACTTTGCGATTGGTCCGATGATATATGGATGATTCTAATATTTGTGAAATATTAGTGTTCTAAAGTTAAGCCTAATGTTAGTGTGCCACTTTTGGGAATAAAGGCGTGTTAGCATCCTTATTACGATACGATGACATGATCTCCTATTTTGAAAAATTTGAGTGCTCTTCTAGAATATTGTAACTATAGACGCAATTATTTTTGGTGTAACCTTGAGTCATATCGTTTCGAAAGAATGATCAAGATCGCGCATTAAGAGAGATGCTATGTAGACCGAACGAATAGTGAATTATGTGGATAGATATTATGATTATAGAGAAGTTTGGTGTGATGTTACCATGGAATAAAGGAAATAATAGGGAAGCAAGAATATGGAATTTATTTTAATTATCTAAGGGGTGATGTGAGATGCATTTCGGGAACAAAATTCCCAAAGAGGAGAAAATTGTAATGACCCGGTACATGTTTATTTTGTTCGTCCATGTTTTCGGTTAAGGGAGGAGACAAAATTAAGTTTGGATGTGGGTGCTATAAAATTTTGTTCATTAGAGGTTGAATAAATGATATGTGGAAGTAAATTGAGATACATGATAATGAATAATGTTAATATGGGTATGTTAATGGAAAATTCAAAATAATAAAATGTGAGCAAAGTTGAAAATTTGAGTTGAGTTTTTAGGAAATTCGTAGAATTCAGCTTCAAAGGTCACCACTCGAGCGGTGGTCTGTCCGCTTGAGCGGACTATTAGGAAATGTTTAGACGATTCTCAAACTTTGGAGAAAGTTGGGGGTTATTATTTAAACCCATGTCAGCCCAAACCCACGCCAATATCTCCCTTTGTCCATCTCTTCTACACCTCTTCTCTTCTTCTTTCCCTCATAGAAAGAGAAACCCAAATCCCTTGTGAAACCCTAACCCCCATCCATGAAAATGGAAGATTGAAGCAAGATTAGTAGTGTACAAGGCAGGAGATCAAGCTTTGGAGCAAGAAGGTGGAGGATAAAGCCTCAAGAAGTCAAGATCTCTCGACATCTAAATCCTATGAGGGAGAATTTGGAGTAACTCAAGCTTTTGGGCGATTTGAGGCAGGATCTAGATTATCTCTTGTGTTTTGCATTGATTTGGGTTGATATTTTGGCTATGTGAGTAAAATCTAGTTGATTTCATGCATGATTGAAGAATTAATAGGGGTGTAGGGGAGGTTGAATTGGCATGGTTGATTACATGAATGAGTTGGGTTTTATGAAAATTAAAGTTTTTCGAGAAATGATTAACCATGATTTTGAGAATTTATTGTATAAAAGGGGTTTATGATACTTGAAATTCAATGCTTTGGGATGGAAATAGAGATTAGAACCATGATTGTGAATGTTTAAGTGTGTGGGGAGTGTAGAATTCAAAATAGGAAAAGTTTAGAGGTTTTCTCAGACTGCAGAGTGCTCAAGTAGAGCCCTGTCTTCTCGAGCCGTCTCATGGCTTAGAGTTTAAGTGCTCAAGCGCCCCTCTGTCCGCTTGAGTGGACTAGTTCCGCTGGGCTAACTTTAATTGATCATATCTCCCTCATTCGAACTCAGAATTGGATCATTCTTGTACTCAAACTGAAGCCCTAAAAGTCTTCTTTCCAGTGGGACTACTCTCACAACAAAATGCCTTTCTTACAAAAAGTTATGATAACAATTATAAGGGTATGTCAAATTTTCTTAACCATTTTTTGCCCGTTTTTAATCAAATGTTATGGAAAAAATTATTTTCATCATCATTGGACTTTTTGTCAAATTTCTTATCCTTTGGGCTATGGATACACCTATATAAATATATATGGGTTGGGATGCATGTGCTAGACCGGTAGGTTGGATTTTACGATGAAAGTGAATTTTCTACATATAATGATGGATTTAAAAGAACATGGCCATCATTTAAAATCCTAAGCGTTTAGAAGGGAAACATGGGTTTCAAGCTTGTATATGTGTATATGATGGGTATATTCTATTTTCTTCAAACAACATGAAATGCGTGAGTTGGATTAATGGGTTGGATTTTATGAAAAATTTGGGTTTTCTAATCAAAATGGAAATTTGGAAAAGAGGGAATGAATGCTTGAATGTTTTCTTGAATGTTTTATTTAAAGAAAACTAAATTTAAGTATGTGAAAGGGGGTTGTTAAAGGTTTAACCGTGTGTGTATATGATGGGTGCATCCCACTTGTTTAAATATGTTGTTTTTCCATCAAGTTAGCAATATACTGTTGAAAGCTATGAGAAATTGAATATTAAAGATAAGATATATAATTGAAATTGAGAATTTGTATATTGAGGTGTATGATGCATGTGACTTGAAAAGAGAGATTGAATACTAAAATGGAATGTGATTTGGAAATGAAATGGGAAACTCGATATTGGAATCGAAATGACAATAAAGGAATTTGAATCGAGAGATAAACCGGTTGTGGGGTTGGACTCTCGGATTGTGAAAATGATAGTGATTAACGAATAACAAACTGAGTATGGATTGATGTGAATTAAGTTGAACTTGCACAACTCCACAGTGAAAGACCAAAAACTTGTGTAAGATGGGGACCACATGCCTATGTGTTAGCCCCCGAAATGTGTTAGTTGTGTCGTGATGAGTTATAGAGCAACCCATTCCACAATGGCTTTACGTAGCCTGTTGGGGACAAATGGGACGAAGTTCCTATAAGCTGCATCAGACGCCGGTTCATTGGTTATAATACGATTTTGTGAGAAACCGGGTAATGTGATACAATTTTGTGAGAAACCAGGTAACGAGAAAGTAATACGGGTAACGTGAAAGAATGGAATGTTTTGAAAAAGGCTCAATGAATGTGAATGATGAAATAAAGGATTGATGTGATAGAAAATGAATGAATGAATGGGATAAATTTGTGTGCATGTGAATGAATAACGAATTTGTGAAACTTGTATTTTTACTTCGGTTGCACCTGTCACACCTCACAAATCATGCTTAGTATTTGAGTTAGTCTTTATCCATTAGGCTCTAGCTCATGTATGTTGCATCTAATTCCTTTCAGGTTTGATGATCGTGAGTATTAGCTAGATGATGGTGGAAATTTGGAAAGCTTTTGAAAGGGTTTAATGCAGTTGATCTTGCTTTTGTACTTTAGATAACTCAGATGAATGTAATGATATTATTTTCGTAGATGAACTCTTGAAACTTGAAGCATTTTTCTTTTTTATGGAATTTCATATGCACGTATGACATGAGAATATGGTTGTAAATTGGTTAATATTTTGGGCACATATATATGTTTGGAAAGGTCATGGATCCTAAGTATTATGCATCTTTGAGCTGTATTTTGTTGGATATTGACATAGAAAGCTTGATGAAACAGGGCATTTTGGGTTTTTCTATTAAGCAGGCTGGTGCTTGAGCGAAGCACTTTGCACTCGAGCAGGGAAACCCTCAGGTGGTTGTGCGCTCGAGCGGGTCAGCTTATTTGGCTGCTAAAATTTTATGATTTTTAAAATATGTTCGTTTAACAAAATGTCTTTTATATATAAAAAAATGGTTGCTCGAATGAAATCATTATTTCCAAATAAGTTTTGAACTCAAACCTATGGCGGAACGAAAGTTTCAGTCGATGACTTTTTATGCGGGACGATTAAGGGTTGGTTCATAGGTCCCCGAGGTTCGGGGCGTGACATTTGGCATTACATTTCTTTGGATTTGATACCATGTCATATTTATGCTAACTTAGGTTATTTAGTGATATTGTACGCGAGTTTACTCCATATATCATTTAGTTAGAAATTACACATCGTAGGACTTAGGATTTTCTTTTGCTACTTGTTTTGTTTGGCATTATATATATATATATATATATAATGTATTTTCTTTATTTAGTTTTGGATTTTCTCTCTTCATCTCCATTTTCTGTATTTTCATGCATTTAAGAAATCTAATTATAAATCAATGATGATTAATAGAGGCCTGTTTTATCTTTGGAGTGTCCAGTGATACACATGAGTGGAGTGTTGTGAGGTGTTCTTTGGGTGCATGTGTTCATCAGATTTCTTTCTTTATGCCTTTCTTTTGGTTTTCAGGTCTCGCGTTTCAGCTACCCCTAAAAAGAAGAAACCTAAACTGGCTTGAGGCTTGTGGCTGGTTGCTGCGATGTTTGGAGTGGTCCTTTGGGATACGCCTTTGTCTCTTTTGTGTTTTCCTAGCTATGAGCGATGTTCATAGCCTTTGGCATTTTGTGGTTTTTTCTTGTTTTGGTTATATTTTTAGCTTTATTTTTGTGGGATGTTCTTATCTCTTTGTTTTTGGTGGTTATCTTCTTGGGTAGATCTTCTCTATTTGTCTAGTTGTTTCCCATCCTTTTTTGTACATTGCTGGGTTTTAGAGATTGGTTGTTGGATGGTGGTTCTGCGATTTTCCTTTTCAAGATAGTTACTTGTACCTGTTTCAATGGCTTCCTTGGGTCATAAAGGTTTTGCGTGCTAGTTGTACAGGGAAGCAGTTTCTCTGGGCTTCTGGTTGTTGCACCATTTTTGTGGTTATAATAGGTTTTTTGACTGTGATGCTTCTGAGGGCTAATACTCCTCAAGTGGATTTTGTGTGGATATTCAGGTGGATAACTAGATTTCCTCAAGAGGTTTTAATTCTATTTGGGAAGGTATTTTGGTTACTCTTCGAGACTGTTATTAGTGATGTTGGTTGCTGCTAGAGCCTCAAGTTTGACTGGTTGCACTGGGCAATTTATTTCATGCTTGGGTCAAATGCTTTGGTGCTCTCGGTTCAACTGTATATCCCTCTTGGATAAGTCAGATCTCTGCTGGTTTTTTCTCCAGGGAAACTTTCTTCTTGTCTCAGTTCAGGTGTCCTATTTTGTTATGGTACTGGGTTTGACTTAACCTTATGCCAGTTTGATGTGCTTTCGGTGCTTTCCTGCTCTGGTGCTATTTCGGTTTCGACTTAGCTTATAAGTCAAGTTTTTTGTGTTGTTTTGTGTTTTGGCTAGCCTAGTTTCCTCCTCCTTTATCTTTTTGGGGGAGGCAACTGTGGTCATCCTCTCTGTTGCTTTTTTAGTTTGTCCTTTGTAGGTTTGTTATCTTGTTCTGGTTCGGTTATGGTTTAGCCGAAAGCTTTTTGCTCTTGGTTTTATTTGGGAATGTAAGGCCTGGGGTATGCCCCTTGTAAACATGTACCTATTTTCTTTTTTTTTATGTTACATTTAATAAAAAAAAAAACTCACGGTTGGCCGAATGAGGTGCCTAATACCTTCCCCAGTTTATACCTTATCCCCTGGACCCTTGTTTTCTCTAGTTACTATTTTAAAGTTCAATGGCGCATTTTTTTTTTTGGTTTTTTTTCAAAAATCAAGTGTAAACTCCATATATTTACAAAAAGGATTTTCAAATTTTGATTTTCAAGGTATTAAAATATTTTCTAAACATTTCTTGAATTCTCGTATTTTTGAAATAAAATCCTAAATTATGGCACCACAAGGACCTAGAAAACACTTTGCATATGACTAAGATTTTGGAAGAGAGGGATGACTAGTCCTCTAGGGCTTGGGAAAAACATAAGGATCGTCTCACAAACTTAGGAGCTAGACAATGCTTATATGACTAAGGTTTGGAAACAGAGGGTTGCTTAGTTCTCTAGGGCTTGGGAAAAACCTAAGGATTGTCTCACGAATTTAGGACCTATACAACGCTATACATATGACTAGCGTTTTAAAAGAAATGGATGCCTAGTCCTCTAGGGCTTGGAAAAACCTAAAGATCATCTCACGAACTTAGGACCTAGACAATGCTTCGCATATGACTAGGGTTTTGGAAGAGACGAATGCCTAGTCCTCTTTGGCATGGAAAACCCTAAAGATCATCTCACAAACTTAGGACCTAGACAATGGTTCGCATATAACTAGGGTTTGGAAAGAGGGAAAGAGGACTCGGTATGAGTGACGACCCTTGTTGCTTCTTTCTTCTTTTCTTTTCTCTTTTATTTCCTATACATGGAGGCCTGCGTACCTATTTCTTTACATAGTCATGTGTGCCTGCTGATACACCTGATGCACTACACATGTATACATTACTGTTTTTATTAGGATAGGCCTTCGTGCCTTTAGATTACATTAGGTTCATTGTGGATGCTTATCTTTTTTCATACATATGAAAACATGTTTTCGATCACTCGAATCTTTTATTATGCATGATGTATGTTTTTTAGTTGAATACTGTCAAAGTTGTATACTAAAAATTATTAATTTTATTTAGTTTTAGTATTTAATTTAATTTTAATAAAATTAATTTTTTATTTTATGAGAATCTTAATGAGCAATAAATGTAATATCATGTATTTAATATTATGCATGGATGTCCTTTATTCTGTATAATATTTAATCTGGTGTGTAGAGTACGGCTTGCACACAGAAGACCGATTATAGGTTCTTGCTGAATATAAGTTTGGTTCACAATTTAGATAGAAATGGATAACCCATCGGTATAACCATAACACAGAGATTTAGTAAAGCCGTCTTGGATACGGGAAACAGATAATAGCGTCATTTATTTTCTCAACTCGTTGTGCTAGTACACTTTGTGTGTATTGTCTAGCATCACATTGGGATAATTAATTTTATACTTTAATTTACACCACATGGTTATTATGAGTACTTATACTCTTAATTTCAAAATAATTATTATTAGCGTATATTTAATATTCGTTATTTTGATTCATTAAAATGTGTGATCTTTTATAGGTTAATAGTCTCAATGAGTTGGATAGCATTATTAATTATAATGTCAATATTAATTATTAATGAAATTCACATCTTAATTGTTTGGCATTGACGATACTCCTTTAAGAAAACTTATAAGTTTTGAATCGGCCAAACCCTACCGGTAGATTTAACAGTCTGGCAGTCAAATAAGTTAAGCGGAAAGGGTTAAGAAATTTTAAAGATACCGATTAAATTAAATTATAAATAATTAAATTTAATTAGCGAGTATTAAAAATCTTAACATTGAGAGATAAGTTAAGCATTTAATAACAAGAGCTCAATACAAATTTGTCTTGAGATTATGACTGATAGTGCAGTTATAGTTCTTTAGTAGTAAAAATTGTAATTTAGTATTTTATAAAAATTACAGAAATCGTAGCAAGATTTTCATAATTACAAAAATCGCTAAAAGGTTTGCATATTTGCAGAAACCGCTGTATGGGTATTTGGGTCACACTAGAAATCTATGTCATAATTACTTCATAGGTCTCTACTATAGCCCTATAAATATGCGGGTAGGCTGAATCAAATTCATGAGTTGTCTTTTAAGACTAAGGTTGTCTAGGTTCGGCCAGTTTTAGTTCTCAAAAGATCGTAGCCCACACTACATTCGGTAATCGCATCGAAAATACAGTAGAAGGTCTGATTAGAGTTTCAACTTGAGAAATCAAAATTCGTAGTTGAAGAATCAACAAAAACGTATTCATCAGAAGGTCTGATCGGAGCTTCAACTTGAGAAATCAAAATTCGTAGTTGAAAAATCAACTAAAAAGTATTCATCTTAATTAACTATGGTGGCACATGTTTTTATTTTGATCATTTGACATTAAAAAGTTTTTATCCGGAGCCTGTTTCAGCGATTGCCCGTCCAGTTTTATTTTTTAAAAAAATTATTTACAAATCAATGATCTTAATCTTAAAATAAAACAAAAAATACCACCAAGATATGCGGGGAGAGCTTCTCTCTCTAGAGGCAGCTCTCCCCAAGGATTTCCATGGTGATTTCTTAGTCCAACGCTCCAGATCTGGAAGCTCAAGATGTATGTCTAAGCTCTTTGGATCACACTCATGGCAACGGTGGGGTGTATCTAAGCTTACTGTTAGTTAATGGGTATCTGTGGAATACAAACCAGATTTCTTTGGTTTTTAAGTTTTGTTAATGGCTCACCGATTTGTTGATTCAGGTTTTCTTTATGGCATTTTGGAACCTGTTTATAGTTTTGCGTGTTCATACAGTAGTTATACCTATGGATTCCATTTTTGGGTTCCATTTTATAACGAAGCAGATAGCGCAACTAGTTCTGTGCATTTTGGCAGTTTTAGAGGCTAAACCGGTGGTTTTCCCTAGTTAAACCAGCTTTTAGCCATGGATGAACCAGTCAATGTTTGGTCTTCGAGCAGAGGAAGGTGCGACTAGGTTACAATGAATCCAATGGTGTCTTAGAGTAAAAGATGAAGTGGGAGTCACTTCCAGCGAAACGCGTGGGCCATCTCTCGGTTTGACTGGGTTGTCGAGTGGGTTTGCGTTTGTCTCTGGTTAATGGACATCACTGGTTTGTGTTCGACTGTGCCGTGTTCATTAAGGTGGGGTTGAGGATAATGATGGGTACATCACACGCGGGTAATGGGCGTGGGTTGATCATCAGGCTGTTTGGTTGTTTTTCCAAAATTGTGGGCTGGTTTCAGCAAATTGGAGTACATCTGCACTTATGGGACCCACAGTTTCTCATAATATTGGGAAGTGCACTGCTTTTGTGGACAACAGTTTAGTGTAGCTAATTGCACAGTGGACCCGTTGTTTGTTATCTTTGGATGCAAAGAAGTTCGGCGGTATTGGCTTCGGAGTGCTTGGTTGGCACTAGCAGCTGGAAAGCTGAAATGGGTAGAGCTTTAGGTAGTGTTATATGTGGAACCCACTGGTTTTCTGCCCATGTGGCAGGTTTTTCTTGTTTCAGCTTTAGGTGTTTGACTGTAGGCGCACATTATCATTTCATGTAATCTGACAAAGCGTGGTCTTGGTGGAGCTAATCAGGTGGGCCCACGGTTATTGGTCGATAAAGAAGTAAATGGTGGGTGGTTTGGGTTTATTGCCATAAGCCACCATGGCTTGGGTTTGCTGGAGTAAGCCAAATAGTGGCTTTGGTGTGAGCTAGGCCACAATTTGGCTGCATGAGTGGGATCCACGTAAACTGGGTTATTATGATTATGTTGGGTTCTCGGTTCTTCCTATTGTTAGAGCTGCTATATGGTTTGGGAGGTTCTCTTTTCTCATCTGCCTCGGCTACGTTGGCTTGGGTGCAAAGATAGGCCCGATGGCGGATTTAGTTTGGTATCGGCCTTCTATTTCTGAGCTATGGTTTCCCTCAGGGCTGTCTTGTCTCATGCGCCTTAGCGTCGTGGTTTCATGATCCAGTTTCTCTGACTTCCTGAGCCGCTTGGGTTTTAAGGTCTTCTCGGCTTTACTGTAGTTCTTTGGTAGGGCTTCAGAGGAGTTTTTAGGGAGCCATGTAGGCCGTTTGTTTGGCCTTCTCTATCGCCTTTCCCATTGTGAGCTTGGTGTCTATCTTTTCCTCCTTCGCTTCGAGAGAGTGTTCCCTTCTCACTCAAGTGAACGTGTTTTATCTGTGATGCTGAGCTTCTTTGGTAGGTAATGGGCTTGGCTGTTACTTTCGGCTGATGGGGTCTTCTAATGATTGTTATAATGTTTGTGGTTCTAGCTCTAGAAGCTGGCTCTTATGTTTAGTTAAGATAAATTATGATTATAATGATCCTCAAGGGCTTCATTGATAGAGTTGTCATATGGTCTGGGAGGTGCTCATTTCCTCAGCTGCCTAGGCTACGTTAGCTAAGGTGTGGAGGTGGGCCCGATGGCGGTTTTGGTTAGGGGCTGGCCTTCTGATTCCGAGCTGAGTTTCCTTGGGACTGGCCCTTCTCCTATGCCTTAGTGTCGTGGTTTTGGGAACCAGCTTTCTTTGACCTCCTGCGCCGCCAGGGATGTGACGACTTCTCAGCTATATTGTAGTTCTTCTTAGGGTTTTAGAGGAGTTTTGGGGAGCTATGTATTGCCGTGAGTTTAGACCTTCTTATCGTCTTTTCGTTGTGAGTTCAGTATCTATCTTTCCCTCCTTTCACTCTCGGAGAGCGTTCCCTTTGCACTCAGGCGAACGTTGCTTATCTAGGATGTTGTGCTCACTCTGGTAAGTCATGGGTTTGGCTGTTTCTTTCGGATGCTGGTGTTTCCCAATGATGGTTGTCTTCTTTGAGGTTCTAGCTCTGGTACAAATATTCTGCTCTCATCAACAGTGGTGTTCCTATCTCTATCCTTTCCCCCATTGGTTGGGGAGCGTGACTATCTTTGTGAGACTAGGCTTACCTTGGTTTGGGTCAATTGAATTTCTTTGTCCTTATCAGTTCCTTGATTTTGTACTATTAGTGGATTTTTGCCCATTCATGCGGGTTGTGCATGGAACGTGTTTTATTAGTTAGTATCTCTCGCTTTTAAGCGGGGGTTGGGTCCTTTTATTTTTTACAGCATGGTTGTTATCTGGGGTTGTCTTGGTTATAGCGAGCTTTCTCCCTTTATGGTATTGATGTATTTACCTCGGGTATGCCCCTTGTAAACATGTATACTTTTTCTTTTCTTTTATGTTACAATTAATTACCCAAAAAAATCAATGATCTTCGTAGTTTGCCTACAACAATTGGCATCAGAGCCATATTGATTTTGTTTACGGTTAATTGAGGGGTCAGGTAGCTTTAGAACTGTGCTAATTTTGTTTTGCAGGCGTTCTAATTCCAGTTTTATTATCATTATTTTATTTATTAAACTTTTTAAGTTCGAATGTGAGCCTTCAAAACATAAGTTTTTAATGTAAAATTTTTTTATGTATTTTTAATTATTATTTAGAATATTTAAGAACAGGTTTAAATATCTAAAAACACGAAGAACCGGCAACGGCATAACCAGTGGCATCGGCGGTTGTTTCGAGTTTTTTGGGCCATGGATCGCGGTGATTTTTTACACTGTTTTGCTACTATTTTTTTTTTGTAAGTTTCTACAGATCTTATGCATTAAAAATAACAGTAAAATAGGTCCCAAAATAGCCGAGAAACCCAACAAAAATAGCCACCACCAGTAGCTTCAATACCGGCGGCGGTTCAGGGCCGATTTTAATGGTTTTTTAGGACATTTTTTGGGACAATTTTTTGAGCAATTTTTGGGAATAGTATAGCAGTATAACTAAAATGAAAAACAGTCCAAAACAATGAAAACATTGGAGGAAAAACAACACAAAAAATCGTAGCAGGCAGCGGTTTCCCGCAGCGGCACCAGGCTATTTTGGGGCTATTTTTGAGCTTTTTGGGACTATTTTTTGAGGCATTCTTCAAGAAAACATGTTGCTGGATATTAGTGCTAAAAATAAAAGGAAACGAAAACCAAAATGACCTCGGGAAAAGCTAAAACAATCGGCGGCAACAGGTGGCGGCGTAGGTTGTGCGGCGAGGCTGTTTTGGCGGCCATCGAAAGCTATTTTTTGAGCTATTTTCAAATCGAGATTTTTACAAAAAAATAGTATTCTTCGTAAGCTACGTTTCAAAAAAAGTAAGGTTGAGAACGGTGCTCTAATGAGGCAGCAAAAGCCACCTGAAGTGGCAGCATGCGGCAGTGCCGGCGGCGCAAGTGGGCCGACGGTGGTCGTTGTCTTTAGGGTAGTTTTGGCTGGTGTTATCTAACTGTTTTTATGCTCAAGAGTGCTATATTTGTATAGCACTACATATCGAGGAATCTTGATACAACTTGGATGCCAAAAATTAATTCAGATAAGGATTGAAAGATTACGAGTTAATATTTAAATAGGAGACTGAAACTCAATAGAGTTTCTGTTTGATCATAAAATTATGATATATACATATCTTACATTTATATATTCTTTTAAACTGCGTAAATGATGTATATCTATTTTATTTATTCCTCTTAATTTAATTATTTTGAAAAAAAAAAATTTAATTAATATTTTGTAATGAAAAATAAAATTAAGTTTTTTTAATTAAATAGAAAATTTTTAGATATTTTATTTTAATAAAATAACATGTTTAAGATGATTTTTTCTAAATCAGATATTTTTGGAAAACATAAAAATTAATTCCATATTTTAGATTAATTAAATAGAAAAATATTTAATCTTAATAAATTATTTTTCTCAAAAAATGTGTAATGTAAAAATAAAATATTTGAATACCCTTAATCAATACCTTAGCTGTAAAGAAAAGAAAAAATTGTACATTTGTCGAATTTTATTTGTTACGCATTAAAACACGAAAAGATGGTTTGACAAACCAGAATCTTTTGAATGGTGTACAGAAAAGATGTTTTGAAATCTTTCGAATTGTATATTCTTTTAAATTAATAAATATATTTTAATTAGATGAATTTTTATAATCCTCAAAAATATTTTAAAAATCTAAGTGGGAGAAAAAATTTATTCACAGATAAATTCCGCGGTCTCCATCACCAGTTCGTAGGTGATGTAATGAATTTTGCGTGTTGGCAGTAAGGACTTCATCCCTATTGAACAAGATTAATTGCGGTATCGCCAGTACGAACCTCCTTCGGAA
>JAOTRH010473893.1:0-26431 GCA_034768845.1 Heliamphora exappendiculata | reverse complement strand
GGTGCGTGGGGACTCATGAAAAACCTGTTTATACATAAAATTATATACATTAAATCTTAAAAGAATTGAGGGGACCACGGCTCCCACCCGCCTACCCCTCAATCTGCCCCTGCCCGCATCTCTGCCCACCTTCATCTAAAGCAACTGCAGCTCAACTCAATAAGCCTTAAGCTCAATTACCTGTGGTCAGTTACATGGATGATGAATCCCTTTTCTCTAGTTGGCCTATTAAAAGACAAACCCTTAGTTAAGTTGAAGATAATCATATCCTCTAACTGCCACAAGACCCATAACCCATGACCTCATACCCAACTTCAAGCAGAAGATGCCAAAAAAGGAAAGAGCATCATAAGTCACTAAGGTTCAGAATGTCTGCTAATGGAAAGACTGCCTCCAGCTGCCTTCATAGCACCAATGAGTAACCCACTATCAATGAAACAAGACGCACCATCATGGCTGCATTCAAACTGTTACAATGCCAAAACTATTGTCATGGTAATAAAAAAAATTGATGTTGTATGAGCAGAGACCCACTATTTTTTTCACCAGAAACTAGTTGAGTGATTAAGAAATTCATTTTTCCAATTTCTTCCCCTGATTTTTATTTTCTAAGTTCAGTCCTTTTTTCCCTTGAAGTTCCTAAACTATATCGAACTCAAAACAAGAAGAGAAGAGGAAACTCTGAGAGCAACAGGTGTAACAAATAAGTAGGCTACGCTCTTATATAAACTACCAACAGGCTACTGAAATTGAATAGACTGTTCTGCATTTTTACATCATGTATTACAACAATCCCTCTATGCTATTTAAAGAGAAAACTCATTTTGCATTAAAAATCATGTTAAACACGTCCTAACATCTGAAAAAAGAATTTAATGTTCCTTGCCCCATACCATATTCAGAGCACATGAAGGTTTTCTAACAGGCAACAATAGTATCATGAAGAAGAAGAAAAAAGGCATTGCGCAATAGAAAGGTTCAATGCCATCATAATGCCTCCTCCCCACCCTACAAGCACTCCTAGGGGGTGGCACGAAGAGCCAAAAGTGTCACTTTTGGCTGCTATGACTTCATCCCCATCAAATACACAAGAGGGGGAGAATGCGCAATGCACAATGGTAAGAACAAGCAGTGTGGGTTTGGAATAGGCAAGTGGAAAATTAGAAAAGCAAAAGAACTTGATGAATATAAGCACAATTACATAGAGGCCAATTTAGAAGAGAATGCATGATAGCAAAAGTGAAATGGCATCCTTGTCTTGCCGGTTGCTTTAGAAGAAGAAACAAAATGCCAAAAGGAGCAATGTCTGAGGTAAAACTGACTCATTCAGCCATACAACCACACGAGCAATACAGGGCTCTTTTACAAACAACTGTACACCATATTAGCTTCCATCAGTTCTAACTACAGAATTCAGAGCGTGTTTGATTGATCGGATTAAATGTAGGATCAGATTAAGAGTGGGATTGGATTACATATCCCACGAAATTTTATTTTTCTTGTTTGAATGCAACAAGTGGTGGAAGAATTATGTATCCATTAGTTAACTAATCTCACCAAATGTGAAATGTACAATATTTAGAAGAAAATATGAATAGTAATTCCCTCACTACTAGTTTAATGAATTACTGCAAAGCAAAGTCCCACATCTCCTGAATACAAAAGTAATGCGCAAGTGAAATGCACAATACTTAGAAGAAAATATGAATAGTAATTCCCTCACTACTAGTTTAATGGATTACTGCAAAGCAAAGTCCCACATCTCCTGAATACAAAAGTAATGTGCAATATATAAGCGTAGCATACTCTCACCTCAATAGCTAATTTTTGGGGTTGAGTTCTACTCAAAACCATGTAACATGGTATCAAAGCCAATGTACCTAGACATGGGTAGGATGCATGTCCCTGGCCTTCATTTGACATCGAAAGGTACATGAACAGTTGCATTTTGTTTGTTTTATAAAATGCATTTTGTTGGTTTTATAAAATGAATGTTTTTCGTTGTTTATGGTTAATTGTTCATTTTTCGCAAGCGGCAAGTGCTGCTAAGTGAGCGCGCTGCGCATGAGAAAGATTGTAAATCGCTTAAGTACAAAAATAATTTGCAGTATATATGCGTGAGGGCACCCCACCTAAATAGTAGGTGCCCTCACGTTTATATATTACAGATTATTTTTGTACTCAGGCGATATAGGATTTTGCTTCACACCTTCCTTCACTCACAGTATGCTCACTCAGCAACACCTATCACATGCAAGTCAGGGACACATAACCTACCCATCCATGGTACTCCGCTTTTATACGATGTTATAGTGTCTTAAATAGAATTCAACCCTAAAAGTTAGCTATTAAGGTGAGGGTACCCTCACATTTATATAGTTCATAATATTTTTATACTCAAACACGCTTCACAATTACTTATCATGTACGATTATATATCCTCTCATTATTAATCCGGTCAATCAAACGGTGCCTTAGTGTCCACAATAATTCGAGCGAGAGATCATTTCATTAATAAAGACACCAGAAAGGCAGGTTGCCACAATACAAGAATCAAACAACTTCAACAGTTCAACTACCCACTTAACTGCTAACCCAACCCCAAGAAACCCAATTTCTTATTCATGTTACTAACAGTAACAAAACAAAGTTCAACAGACTTATAGTAAAAAATGTCTAAATATTGCTGAGAAATTCTAAAATTCATATTGGTTGGTGATAAAATAAAGTGAAGCAGTTCTAAATACCCATAAAACTTACCCACAATTTTACACACAATTCAAAATGAATGGTTCAGATTTACTTGATGTGTAGCCCACACTACATAGTAAAATACTAAATTTATGTGTTTGGTTTATGGGTACTTAGCATTTCTCATCTCTGAATATAAGAATTTTCAATATTTGAGCCCTCCAAACAAGTTCACTGGATAACCCAGACAATCAAAAGCCAAACTATTGGTCCTTTCTTTTCGTCCATTTTCTCAGCGACCAAACGGCGGTGAATTCAAAGCTAGGAAAAAACTAGGAGATACCCAACACTCCATACAGCGAAGTAAGAATAAGAGACGTACCTCCGCCATTGAAAAATGATGTCTTGAGAGATTTTTCCACAGTACAGAGAGTATTGGTAGAGATAGATGGAGAACGATAGGGCATTGGCAAGCTTAGTCCCGTAATTGCCTGGGAAATAATGGTCATTTTCCGGGAAAATTCTCGAGAATTCAGATGGTGCAAGCGATCTTTGAATTCTTGGAGACCTCTAGATAACAGGAACTATCGCTCCACAATCACAGCCATGTTTGTAATTTTGAGCGTTTTCATTCGAACCGGAAAAGGGACGGTTCACATCCCTCAGCCGTCCTGTAACCGGTCTAGTGTGCATGAAAGACTACCTATGGGGTGTTTGTACAATCTAATTCAATCCGACCAACATAACAATGCTTGATTTTGCTTATTGTGTGATCAGATGACTGGTCTCGCAAACTTTTTTCTAAGGTTAGATTACGAGTCATAAGTATAGCCATATGTCGAACTCAACTAGATCAATAAATATTTAATTTTATAAATTTTAATTTTTTTATAAAATTAATTTGCTTATTTCTTTAATATTTTTGTATAAAAACAATATAATTTGAATCCATGTATAGCTTAATTAATAAATTCACGATCTTTTGAATTTTAAATTTATTAAAGATAAATTTTTGTAATTAAAAAAATATAATTGGCAAATAATTAGAACGAGCTCAACAAAATAAGTCCAAATTAAGTAAGTTTAAATCGCCAAATCAAACCACACTTATCCATGAATCCATCAAATTCATAGGTTCAAACCCGCCGAACTCATTGATCGGTTGCAAGTAATAAAATTAAAAATCGAATACATGTAATCGGATGATAAATTAAATACTAACACAACCCAACCCAACCCAACCCAGCTCATAGACACTCTTAATCACAGTGCATAGTTAGCCTTGGCTCTCTTTGGCATCTTTAAAAAATGGCTTCTTTGCACAAAAACTTTTAAATTGTGTTTGACATTTCTAAAAATGTCATTGTGTTTGGGATAGCTGAAAAGTTTGACTTTTTTATAATGTAATTTTTTTAGAAAAAATATGTAGTAAAAAAAATTATAGTGTTTTGGAATAATTAACTTTTTTGCTTTATTTAATGTTAAAAAAAGAAAAACAAGCATGATTTGATTGATGTTCCCGTTTGACATATACGACAGCTTGCTTTTTCCATGTGAACCAGGGGCGAGGATTAGTTAGTCTGAGTTAGTTTGTGACTTAACCTAGAATCGAACATCCATGTTTGAGAACCAACCAAATCTAACCCAAATAAACTCGAATTGGTTCGAGTTAGAACCGCTGTTCAATTAAATTAAATATTTTTCTTAATAAAATATTCTATAGTAATAATATATGTTTTATTTTACGAACAACTTAATTTTTTGTATAAGATCCCAACATGAGCAGCTTAAATTTCACTCCTCTTATTTTTAATTTACACATTTTTAACTATAACTAATAGCACAAATAATATAAATAATAATTTTATGTGATTTATATATTGTCTTTTGGGTCTCAAATTTGGTCAGTTTAAAAAACTCATAATCCGATAACCAAACCAACTACATTAGCTTAATATTTTTAAGGCTCAAGATCCAACCCATTACTTGACATAATTGATCCAACCACATTCGTTTAATATTTTTAAAACTCAAGATCCAACCTATTACTTGACATAATGTAAAATAATATTTTTCGGGTCTATTGGACACCCCTGATGTGAACTAAAGAGGAAGACAACAACCATGTGAGGTTGTCATTATTACAGTTGTTTTGGAATCTTGAACACGGCACATCCCCACAAACGGTAATATTACATGCTACTGTGCACACAAGACAGACGAAACAGTTGCAGCCAAATGCATGTACTATTCACAGAGTGGGAAAAAAATCAAAACAAATCATTATTTTACATTGACCAAATCCTAGCTTTGCCATGATACTTGAACATTTTCTTCGCGGTTGGATTCTTGCGGACTTGTCGTTCATATGATCATTGGTTCATTCACGACCCAGTCATTCGCAATTTCTTTGTAGCCTATGTCTAATGTAATTGTGCACATCGCTTATCTTTTGATCGAAGTCGCCAACCATTAAATTTTTTTGAATGGGAACAAGTTCTGGTACATTAGGGAGGTCATTATGTACAACTGTCTCTGATGAATCATCGATAGCATTAACACCTACGTCTGTGTTTCGGCAGATGAAGTTATGTAATGCCATAGAAGTTATGTAATGCCATAGATGCGAAGTTATGTAATGCCATAGATGCTCCCACTATCTGCTTCTGTATTGTGAATAATACCTCCAACATGTTATATAAAAAATCTCAACGTTTATTTCAAATGCCAAAAGTTTGTTGAATGCAACTCTGTAGTGATGAGTATACCCGATTAAAATACTCGTACTTATTACTAGGTTCACGACCACGTCAAAAGTCTTCTGGATGGTACTTACCTCCCTTGTACGGGGTTAGGTATCCTTTCTTATTAAGATAGCCAGCATCAACAAGATAATATTTATCTTCCATTTGATGTGAAAATTGTGATATTGGATTTTTCGATTACCATCTTAAAAACTCTCGCATCGTGCATTGACTCTTCTCACCCGCATGAAACGAATGTGAAGTAGAGGTCAAAATCATATACAGACATAATGTTCTGTGTGTGAAAATCCTTTCGCCCATAGAATGGTGTTGCATCCTTTGTTGGGAGAAGAGCTGGGACATGTGTCCCGTCTGTAGCATCAATATAGTCCTACATGTACATATGCAAAATAATAAATCAACATTTACATATGATAACCGCTACAATTTTTTGTACAAATTGATAAGCAATAGTTTTGTGTTATATGAAACAAAAATTGATAGATTTAACAAATACATAAAATCTATTTGAAAACTAAAAGTTATTTGATAACTGCTTCAACATATATATTTATTAAATTTTTTATTATGATAAATTCAGCATATAAATTTATCTGAAAACTAATTATATGATGAACGCTTTAACAATTATATTAATTAAATTATTTTATCTGATAAATTTAACAGATATTTTGACTTTATCTACAAACTAAAATTTATATGATGACCGTTTCAACATTTATAGATATTAAATTATTTTATCTGATAAATTTAACAGATACTATATATTTTCCTAAAAACTAAAATGTATATGATGACCGCTTCAACAGATACATTTGTTAAAATAATTTAGCTGATAAATTAATTTAATAGATACTTTAAATGTAACAAATACGTTAAATTTATCTAAGAACTAAAAGTATTAGAATGACTGCTTCAACATTTATATATATTCTATTATTTTATCTCATAATTTTTGTTTTGCCTGCAAATAGGTTGTCCTAAAGCAGCAACAAAAATGTTATATATACATATATAACTTGTATATATATCCGTTATAAGTAAATGAAAAAATATAAAAAGGAGGATAAACTCTTACGATAAAAGGACAGTACATTCTTCGACTAGTCAATGTAGGGTAGGGGTCTATTTGATCTCTTTGTTGGCGTATTTCTATTGCGGCAAATGATACTGTCCTTAAAATCACGTTTGTCTCACTCGAGTGTTGAAATCTTTCTTGAATCTCTTGATTGTCAAATCCTTTCAACACTTAGATAAATATGACTAACTGTTTTTCCACTTGCATGGAGTCGGCACATTTTGGCACCAATTCGTGATTTGTAGCCAAAATATTATATAACTTCAAGAATACAGATTTTGACATCGCCAAGACCCATTCAAAGTATTCATCGTGTCCCCCAACAATTCAGACACTCACCTAAAACTTGTAAATTTCGACGTGTGCATCGACACTTTTTTTATAATTTGTCGTTGGTATTCTGATGCCATGCAATAAGCACCAATGAGCAATATACTCTCTTCCTCACCGTTGTCTTTTGCAGCTTCATCTATAGGCATGTCTAATACATCGTCGTTGTCGTCATCGGGCATGGATTGGAGCAACCACTTACACTCCAATTAATGTTCATTGTTCCTGATGATGGAAATTAATAAAATGATATTTGAGCATCCAACTAGGTTGTCAGATAGTTGAAAATAATTTTTTCTACAAAATGTGAGAAATGGAAAAAAAATGTTGGGTTGTTATTTTTTAATTTTTACTACATTTATTAATAAATAAATTGGAGTGAAAGTTAGAAATACGAAATATTTTGGGAACACTAATGAATCAACCATTGGAGAGAATCACCGAACAAGTGACGTGAAATGCAAAAACAAAACCAAACAAAAAATTAAAAATAAAAAATTATTGATGATGTTGAACCAGGAGATAATATGGATAAAAGGGTGAATAGTTTTGAGGAAACAAATCAAACTGAAAATAATAACAAACGGGAGTGACATGTTATGAGGAGTCTTGGTCTTTGCTCTTTTAATTGTGACTAGTACTGACAAATTATTTGACAAATATTAGAGCCAAGCAGTGTGTTCCCCACACATGTACTGGGATTTGCACAACGGGAATATAAAATTCATAAAACCATGAAACAGATGTTAGTAACCAAAATACAACTACAATAACGGACTAGGTTCAAATAAGTAAGTTCCACAAGCAAGCATTACCCAATAAAGACACCATTGTTTTCAAAAACTACCCATTCCAACACAGCAGATTTTTCTGAATGACAAGCACTCAGGAAACTATGCCAACATAAAAGAATATAATCGTTTTGGAAAAGAAATTTGAAAACAATAAAATTTTGTTCAAATGCGTTAAAAAGTAGCAATGAAAAGACGAGAAAACTCTCATTCTCACTGTCGCCTAGAGTATCGGTGGAGGGTAACGGAACCAAGGGTTTGCACCTTATTGTGGCCAACTAGAGATGCCGCCACTTCGCTTCATTTACAAGTACTTGAGGCGGATTTCGTAGTTAGGAAGAGCCATGAACACATCCCTCCAATCGGGATTCTCCATCACTTGCACCCCCACCATGTAGAGATCATCCCCAGGAACAATTCACGGCATCGTGAGCAACTTCTCCAATGCATCCCCCGCGGAGCTGCTACCCCTCATAACCCGTAAATCGGTGTGCCTCTCCTTCATAGACTTCAACAAACTCTCCATTGTATCTGGCATCTGCGATGCAGCACCATGCTTACGCTTCTTGTTGTAAGAACCACTGCCGGTGCCTGCTTCCTGTGTTGGACCACTACTCCGCTGGGTTTCCACATCAGGTGTTGCCACAGGTTGGAACACAAAAACATGCTCAGACGGAAGGCCATCATTGCCAGAGCTGAATACCTCATCACTGTCGCCTCTTCCTTTGTCGAGTTCCGTTGATGTAGGCATCTCTCCTATCTTCCAATGCTATGAACCAGTCACTATTGACACTTGAAAGATTCTGTGCATCAGCTCTGCATGTTTAAGAGGCTTATATCGAAACTTCAATGCGGATGCATTTTTAACTGATCGCAGACACAAAATAAACAACAGCAAACCCATAAGTGTTATAACATATAAAACATTAGGGTGAAACAACCAATGTCGACTTGTCGTCCATTTGACAGACAAAGTCAAATCTGTGACTGTTCATTGAAAACATAATTGGGAATGCATGTGCAAGTATATTAAATTCATTGCAAACATAATTGGCAATGCATGTGCAAGTATAGTAATAAATTCGTTGAAAACATAAAAGACAACAACCATATGCAAGTATAGTAATAAATTTGTTAGGGGAATATATTCCCTGATGTACAACAACTATGGGCTGGAATCAACCTCCTATCAGCAACCAAAAGCTGACAGCCGAACAGTCCCACATTGGTTTACAACGAAAAATGTATGATAGTCCCATCTATTCTACAGTCATCAAGTAAAATTTATCAACACAGTTGATTGCCTGAACAAGTTTCTTGTAGATTGAAGAGAAAAGAGCTTCAATACTGAAGGGGGTTGTGAACTCCATCAACAATTCAATACAACCCTTGTGATAATTCTAACAGGTTTAAAGTGACAGGCTGTTAAAATCTATTTCAAAGATCTGTTTCAAAGCTCTAAAGGGTTACTTTAAACAAAAAGAAAGAAAAGAACATATTTTATAGGACAGAGCATCTAATGAGAACACACAATTGCATTGCTTTTGATTGGCATCACTAAAAATCTAAAAGGAGAACCCACTTCCATTCATATCAAACTCTTGGTTTTGTGTCTCAAGTAACCGAGCACTTGAGCAGACTTAACAGCTCTGTGATATATGTTAAGAATAAACGAATACCAGATGAACAAGGTGAGGCTATCCTTTCTTCCCCTAAACAATGTCTCTAAAGCACAATATTCATCAGCCACTAGTGAAAACAGCCAGAGAGAAATGAATATAAGAGGATATGAAGTGCAATAAGGCTAACTTATCATCAAAGAAGTCTCTTAATAAGGTTAAATTATCTCTTTTGGAGGAGGGGGAGGGGGAACAAGATTTTCATTCAGCCGACTGTCTAGCATTTGTCAACTATAGTTATCAGCCAGAATGATACTACAAACTTCCAAGTAGCACGATGGAGTCTCAAGTAGGAAGATGAGGTCGCACTGATTCAAGAAACTCCAATATTCTGAATAAACTGGAAACTGTTAGGAGCCAAGCCTTTGAAAGGCTTGCTTTTAGTTGATGCAACTCTATGGCATCTTAACTTGCCTCTGCACCAGTAATCCTGACACAATTTGAGGAATATTGCAACAAATTCTTGCTATGATAGTATACATGTGATGAATGATAGAATACATGTTTATTTGCATGTACATTTTCATATTTTGTCTTGCATCAATATGCACAGCTACAAGGCCAAAGATTAACTGGTGTGATTGTTTACAAAATTGTATTAATGCTGCAAGTGTATATACTTGTAGGATTGACCCGAGCTTTAGGATTCAAATGATCATTAACGCTAATAAATTTGTGTATTTTAAGATTAGATTCTATTGTTGTTGTATTTTAAGAATAGCTTTTTCTCCTCTTCCTTCGTAACAGACCTTTCAACTTCATAGTAGATTAATATGGAAATAGAATAGCCAAGTCTGGAATTTTTCATTTATAAGAATATGTTAACTTGGAACTCACCCCTGCAATGCAACAGTCACATACTCATATTTCCCTTTTGTTGCAGTTTTTGACGAAGGATGAGTAGTTAAAAGGAATAGACACATACGAGTTAACAATTAAAGCTTATGCATCTTATGTTGAGCATAAAAATGATGGAGCTTCTAGAGAAGACTTGTAAAAATGTGACACAGCCTTCACCCTCCATGAGATGAAATTTTTGACATCAGGTTCTGCCAATTCTATCAAATATGAGAGTACAAGAATTGTATGTTTAATCTTAAACTTCAGGAGCAATGGGTTTGAGGAATAGACATATATGAGTTAACAATCAAAGCTTATGCATCTTATGTTGGGCGCAAAAATGATGGAACTTTTAGAGAAGTGTTGTAAAAAATGTGGCATAGCCCTCACCCTCCATGAGATGAAATTTTTGACATTAGGTTCTGCCAATTCTATCAAATATGAGAGTAAGGAATTGTATGTTTATTAATCTTAAACTTCAGGAGCAATGGATTTGCAAATCTGCCACTACCCTAGTGGGCTGATTTTCCATTTCCACTTGTTTCCTACTACTTGTCAACAGCCAAAGAAAGCAGAAAACATAAAAGTGGTATTTTTAAAATTTGTGCGGGAAGCTAAGCTATGCACGAAGTGGGATGTAATGCCGTATGTAGGAAGTAATGCAGTATAAAATGCATTAGTAATAATGCTCGACTTTATACATAAAAGAAATGAACTCCATAAGTGTTAGGAGGAACACACCTTCTCTATTTGAGCCCATCAATGACCTGAAGCTGTGCATACACCTAGATCGTAGTTGAATCCCAGGCTCGTGTAGCCATAGCTTGGATTTTGTAACATCATCCATGCTTGCCAATCTGCCCTTAGCGCGTCATACTGATTCTTCATTTGTTTTTTTTGTATGTAGGAGACCGGTTTGTTGTATAAATTCTTGATGATGTTTAAAGTATCCAGAGTTGGTCAGGTGAGCAAATGGGCGGCTCTCATCTTCCAATTCCTGAACCAGCAACTCTAGGAAGTGCCTAGTTTTTTCAGGATTCCATTGCTCTTTTGCTACTTCCACATCAGGAGGTTGGAAGGTGGGAAATGGGCGACACTCCCTCGGCCCACCCCTACCCCTACCTCTACTGTGTGTGGGTTGCGATGCCATTTTTACTTTATATTAAGAAATTATAAGACGTGCTAAATAGAGAATAGCATGTGAACAAAAAGGATAGCATGTGACAAAAAAACTGACAATAGATGTTGAATAATAACAGCATTAACACCTTTGTATTGGTAAGTAGCATTTCCTTACGACTACACTTTGAAATGTTAGCAGCGATGTTACATGTGAAACACAAACCAGAGGAGAACGATAAACATCAGTACTACCCAAGTTTTAAACAAACATAAGGCGTGTTGTAAGTTGACTACATCAACAAACAATTTTTTAATTGTGGCAATGACGTCGGTGGGAATGTAGGCAGCGTTATGTTGATGGTAATGGGATGGGTAAGTGTCCAGTTGCATCGTATGAAATTCATCACACCACCTGATCCTGTTTGAGCAAGGTTGGTTAAGAGTTTGGAGGTAAGTTAAATGATACATGTACAGAAGAGTTAACAATTTGGTAGGTATTGTCTTAAAATGAGGACTCACAACGGGATGTGGGCACTTATAATATGCCCCATTCAGGGTTAAGGCTAGATCTGGAGATTTTGACGTTGCACATCCCATAACCTCATGGGCAACATTGCAGTGGCCATAGAGATGTTGATGTAGACATGTGTGATGCCATACCTTAAAACAATGGCGTGGGATACATATGCAAGTTGGGTATTGGAGCACTTATAATCATTTAAGTACTAGTAACATATTTGCAAAATCATTTTTTTTTCTGTTTGCAATGAATTTCACTGTGTTCCTATACTTTTAGATGACGAATTATATAGAACAGTTAACATTATTTTCGTATAAGTGTTAATATATAATAATAAAGTATATTTTCCATTTTTCGAAGTTTTGAATGTAAGCTAATCATAAAGTTGTTTCATTAAAAATGTTTCAAGTATGAACAATGGTTGTGGAAAAAACAATATGCTCATATGAACGTTATTTAAGAAACTAATCAAACAATTGATGTGCATAAAAAGATGAGACATGGAAACTAATGTATAGCTTTAGCATAATTTCTTTATTGGAAAATGCAACATATAGATAAAGTGAAATTACCTTCTCCCAAATCCTCTCAAGTAATTGGTAACTTTTTCCACCCAACCTACTACACAAAATCGGATGTACAACTTGTTCATCTCAAGAGACAACCAATGGATATAAAATCCAAAAGAAAAGGAGGGAGAGGAGAGAGAATGAAAATCAATTCACACTATGAAAATCCAATATCGAACCCCCCAGTTGTTTAAATTTCACTGTCGACCAATGTAAATCAAAATCTTGCTCGGAAACATAAGATGTCAACTTAGAGGTTTGATGGTAGCGAAAACAAAAATCTCTAACAAAAATCTCTAACCATTTCAGTTGATGAAGGAATATATATATATAATGTTAAAAACAATTTCTGTTGATGAAGGAATATATACATTCAACTTGGGTTGAACGTTTGGATGAAGTATATTTTTGACAAAACATGGAATTAATTTGTCGAAACTTTACAGAGCAAGAGACTACTACAAGTTATATATATATATATATATATATATATATGTGTCTATGTCTCCTCAAAAAAATCATTTCTGTTCATGGACCTCCTATAAGCTCGAACATCGACCCAGTTGTTCAAGATGGGATTTCATCCCTGCAATGATGATTCATGTGGGAGATGAACATTATTTTAGCAATCAGAGGATAGATCTAAGAAAATGTAGCCATTATTTTAACAGAGCAAGAAAAAAATGGGAAAGATGACCCACACAGTAAAAACTTGGTCGTCGTTGATGGTTATCGTTGCTAACCGTCTTGTGTAACGTTTGATGACGGCCTTTTATCTTTTCTGGCCATTTCAACTCGGGGTCCCTTTTGACATACATTAAAACCTGCTCTAAGGGGGCATTGAGGGCAGTATAGCAACGATCGTGATCCACGCGTGGTCGATTAAACGTACGGTTTGTGAATTTAGGCTTTAGGAGGTCTGATGGCTTTTTGACCTGCCGCCGATCATCTTCTTTAGACCTCTTTCCCATCCTAGATCTGTTGGGCTGCTCGTCTAATGTCATTTTACGCGCGTCTATCGCATCCTCCGCGTTTATATGCCTTCGGCTTTCAACATCAACTCCGCCATATCTACCGGCAGAGCCTTCAACAACGAAAATAGGAACCGGGAGGGCAACAGACCCCCCATGAAGGCCATGAGGGCCACTTTGTCGTCAATCTCGTCCATCTGGAGTGCCTCCTGAATGAATCCTGCTATCTCCTTTCGCTTGTTTGATGTTGAGCAAACATGTGATGGGTTTCCTATGTCGCTGGCCCACTATGAAATGGTTGAGGAAAATGCGACTCAGATGGGTGAAGGAGGTAACAGAATTTGGTTTAAGCTTAGAAAACCAAATTCTAGGCGGAGCTTTTAGGGTGGTGGGGAAAGCTTTGCACATTTTCTCCTCTGGAATCGAGTGGAGGTGCATGATGGACTTGTAGGTGTCGACATGATCAACTGGGTCGGAGTCACCACTATACAAATCTATTGTTGGCATTCTGAACTTCTGGGGTAGCGGGGCTTCCATTATGTTGGGCGTGAATGGAGATTCGGTTTGGAGTACTAAATCGTTGAGGGTTGAAGGAGTTTTACCTTGTATAGCTGCCATCACTGCGTCGAGCTGGGCCTTCATGTCCCTCAACTGGTCATCCCAACCAGTCGATATTTCAGTTTGGTCTTTTACATCCCTAGGTGCATGACAGTGCGCCTCTTCAGGTAACGGTGGGGGGATACAGATTTCGCTACCCACCTCAGCTACATGCTCTCCTACTGGAGGATCAACCTCGAGGTTCGCCTCTGCTCCTGGATTGAGCTGGGGGTTAATCGTTGCCGGCCACGGACGTCCATTTCCTCTGCCGCGGATATGTTGCAAGAGATTCTGGTTCTGCTGGACCAACTGGAATATCCCCTCGGTGAGGTGTTGAAGTTGTTGTTGAACTTGCGCTTGGGCTGGGGGATTTACCTCCGGTGGTGGTATTGGTGAAGGAGGCACATCCAGTCGAGTGGTTTCATCGGCTATAGATCTCGTCTGAGCCATTCAAGAAGAAGACGGCCACCGAAAAACCAAAGAAGTCGATTCCCACAGACAGCACCAAAATGATGATGCCCTTTTCTCGAATGGCTCCCTGGATGCCAACTTGATCCTGAGAAGACAAAGCAACGTTAGAGGGGATGCCGGAATGACTCCGGCGAAGTGGCGCGTCGGTAGAACTATGACTTCCTCATTTTCTCTCTCATTCACTTACTTTCTCCCCGCTCCTTCAAATTACTGATTTGGTCGTCGGAGGGGCCTCGCCGGAGTCATTCTGGCATCCCCTCCAACGTTGCTTTGTTTTCTGAGGACCAAGTTGGCATTCAGGAAGCTGTTCAAGAAAAGGACGTCATCAACGCTCAATACCGAAAGGATCTACGCTGATTTGGGTGCATTGGTCTCAGATCCAACCTTTGCAGACCACAACGAAGAGAAGCACACAGTGACCGCGAGGAACAAGAAAAGGGAAAGTGAGCTTTCGTGGACCAACGATAATAATGTCTGGTAAGGGGTAAGGACGGTAATTTACCGAAAAAGTAGTGGGTTTGCTTTAAGATGTCAGAGAGCATGGGAATTTAAGCTAACCAAAATGGTGTAGCTTTTTGTTAAGCCAAAAGATTCTCAAAAAATTATCCCGCCTAAGTTTAAATTTTAAAAAAAAAAAACACTTATATTTCAAATATTAATTTTTTTAAAATAAAATGAGTGTAAGATTCTCAATTAAAAATGTTCACTTTATTTTTAAAATAAAAAAACTCATACAAATATTTTAAATATTATAATTTAAAAAATAAAAAATAAAAAATAAAAATATATTAACCATTTCAATAAAAAGTACTAAACAAAACAAAAAAAAAAACTTAGGCGAAGTTGGCTTTGAAGTCCTTCTCTTTTCAAATATTGTTCCATTGAAATTTGCAAAAAAATGTTTCAAGCTTTTTTTTTTAAAGCATTTCTCTCTTTTTTTTTTTCCTGCAAAATATTTATCAAATTTTTTTCTAATAATTTAATTTTAAAATTTTAACTATTTTATATTTATCTATATAGGTACGTGTTAACTACTAATCTATACCATCTTATAACACCCATTTAGTGTTTTTCATTTTAAAGTTATGCAAATTTTAAAAATTTTTTAAATTCCATCATCTTTCTCATTTATCTCTAAAAAAAATTATTTGTAATCACATATTCTCTCTCTCTCTTCACAAAATCAACGATCGAAACACATGCAATGTATGTGTAATTTAAATTTTGTTATAAAAAAAACTTGTACGATAATTTATATAAAAAATAAAAATTTTAATTTACATTACTATCAATTAATTTAAACTCTTCATATTCATTATTTCTATAAAATACAATGTGAATAATGAGTCAATTACGTGGAAGTGACTCTAAAAATCTATTTATAATTACATATTCTCTCTCTTTTAACAAAATATTTAATAAATATTTTTAATTATTTAATTTTAAAATTATAATTATCTTACATTTTTACTTACAGTCAATCACTAATTTTTATATTGGCTCCGTTTGAATAAATTACTTATTTATTTATGTGGTTTATTTAAAACTAAATAAGTCAAATTTAAATTAATAAATAAATAAGTTAATAAGCTAAATAAGTAAAATTTAAGTTGAGATTTAATTAAACGTACTTTTTTATTTAAGCTAATATATAAATAAATAAATAAATAAATAAATAAATTACTTAAAAGCCAAGTTAACTTATTTATTTATATTTTTACTTATTTCACAATAAATAAATAAGTCATTTAACCAAACGGGCCATTATCGGGCCTGGTTTCCGTTTCTGGCTTTCCAAGCAATTGAAGCAATCGCCGTCTCTCAGGCATCCCTGATAGCCGCCGTTCGCCTCAGGCTCTTAGTCACGCCGCCGCTGCTCGCTTCACGCACGCCGCCCCGCGTCGTCGCCGCTCGCCTGGCCTTGCGTCGCCGCTGCTCGCCTCAGGCCCTCAGTCACGCCGCCGTTGCTGCCTGTTCGCCTCACGCGGCTCACGCCTCCTGCCTCCAAGTACTATACAAAAACTTTCCCTAATTTTTATATTTTATTTTGCCCTAAATCTAATTTATGAAATTTTTATGTGGTGAAGGTGAACTAGATCTGAATTTTTGTTGCTGAATTTTTGTGACTTGCCCTTACGCCCTAAATCTAATTTATGAATTTTTTATTTGGTGATAGATCTGAATTTTTGTTGCTGAATTTTGTGACTTGCCCCTAGATCTAATTTATGAATTTTATTGCTGAATTTTTGTGACTTGTGGGGGGTTTTTGTTGAGTTTTTGCTGGTTGTTGAATATGCCTATTTTTTGGTTTACATTAGATTTAAAATTATGGAGAAATATTTTAAAAAACAGCCAAAGTTCAAATTTTATATTATAAATGGATACGAACCTTTTGAGTAGCATATTAATTTATTTTTCCTTTCTAGTTATCAAATAAAGAAAAATATGTCTACAATTCTAAAAATACTGAACAATAATCCTGGCTCCGTCCTGAAGAGTCTTATAGTTGTTGCTCGAAATAGGACCTCAAAAGAAGCATGGAGTGGCAGAAGACCAATTGTCGACTACTTGCAAATTTTTGGGTGTACTACATATGCACATATTACAGATGAGAAGAGGAATAAACTCCATGAAAAATGAGAAATGTATTTTTCTTGGAATTAGTGAACAATCAAAGGCCTATAGTTGTATAATCCCATCATTAAAAAGATTATCATCAGACAATATGTCACCTTTGATGAAGAGAAAATGTGGGCAGAAATCATTGATAGTTCAGACCAGAATACCCCTGTGAGCTTTGATGAGGAGTAGCTTGCCAAAAAGCCCCAGCTTACAATTGGTGAACAACAACTATTGCAAACAAATCTCTTCAAGGCAACCTGCAGGAACATCAAAACATACAATCACATTCCGATCGAATTAAGCTTACAACTGTCGGTGAGAAACTTGTAAGTTCCACCTTAACCTACAGGGCTTCCCTCGAGGGTGTAACAAAAGGAGACTGACATGGATGCAAGATTATAAGGTAAGTGGATTTGATTAATTGGATGATCCACTTATACTTTTTGCTCTATTGGCAGATTGTGAGCTTATTACATTTCATGACGTTGTTGAAGACCAAAAATTATAGATAGTTATAGATAAAATAGCAGCCATTGAAGAAAATAGCACTTGGGGATTGACAAATCTTCCCAAATGGAAAAAGTCAATTGGTGTTAAGTGGGTCTACAAAACAAAGTTGAATGAAGAAGGAAAAGTTGATAAGTGCAAAGCTTGTCTTGTTGCAGTAGGTTTTAAGCAATAATTTGGTATTGGCTACAAAGAGGTTGTTTCTTCAGTTATAAGGCATGCAACGATTTGGTTAGTACTTATATTGGCAGAACAAAACATATGGCCTATCTTCTAGTTAGTTGTAAAATTAGCATTCTTATGGGGCGATTTGCAAGAGCCAGTTTACGTTCACTAGTCTCTTGGACATGTGCAACAAGGGAATGTCAAGAAGTGTACAAGTTAAGAAAGGCTCTATATAGGTTAAAACAAGCTACTCGAGCTTGGTACAATCGCATAACTGCACACTTTTCAAGGTCAGGCTTTCAAGAATGCCCATATGAGCATACACTGTTTACTAAATATTTGCTGGTATTAAGCTTATATTGGTTGATTTGGTTTATATTTGAAATAAAAGTGCTATTTTTGATGATTTCAAAAGGTCAATGATGCTTGAGTTTGAAATGTCTAATCTTGGATTAATGCATTACGTCCTTGGCATTGAAGTAGCATAAACTTTCATTGAAGTCCTTATTTCACAGAAGAAACAATATGAAGAAATGTAGACAGGTTTCAAATGAAGAAATGCAATTTAGTTGGTACATCAGTTGAACTTAGCTTAAAGCTAGTCAAAGACCATGAAGAAAAGATCGTTGATAAGATTATATGCAAGTAAATTGTGGGGAGCCTTATATATTTTACTATAATCGGGCCAGATGTAATGCACACCATCAGTCTCATCAATAGATACATAGAACATCCTACAGAGCTACATCTTCTTGCTACCAAAAGAACTTTTTGGTACTTGTAGGGTACAATTAATTTTGGCATATTCTACAAGAAGGGTGAAAATTCTAGTTTTTCGACTTTACTGATAGTGACCATGCACGTGGTCCTCTGTGTGTGCTTGCACGCGTGCTTGGCTATATATGTGTAACTTTTAAATGCTTGCTAAATATGTGACTTTAGATTCTTGATCGAAACAGCTGATGTTTAAATCCATGGATTTTGATAATGGGCAATTCAGACCTAAGTATTTGAAATCCATTCCCAAACCCAAGTCCGAGTTCATTATGTTGAAGTCTGGTCTATAGTATTCGTCAATTTGTTGACCTTGTTGAAGGAAAACTGTGATTGTATAAAGAACTTGTATTCATTTGCCATTAGCATCATCACTGTTGCCACTTTTACATTGACTGGTAAATACATGCTTTTTCATAAAATGTATATAATAGTTTTTGCTTTTTCTTTGCTGCTTTTCGGTTTCCTTTAATCCTTATCTGCTGGCACAGGTAACATAAGAGCTCTTGGCATGTCTGCAGAAGAAGGAGAAAATGCTGCTGAACTGAAAATTGGAGATGGTAATTGCTTTATCGCTTTTGCTACAGAAAATGTGTGTTGTGTTGGTCTATTTCTACATTAATTTATAGGCTTTGTTCATGCATCTTTTCTTGTTTTATATCAAGCCTCAGAAGTGGTCTGGTTTTGGAATTACCTTTTCACTTAATTTGAATTTTCAACTATAGGTTAAAATATACATCATAGATGGTAGTAAGAAAATCAGTTTTTTTTTTCTCTTTTATAAATGTGATTTATTTAAAAAACAGCGCCGAAAGGGGGAAAACCATATAACTCAAGAAGCCCAGGACCTATAATTTATACATCTGCAGGGATGTACAAATCACCAATAAACTTGTGGGCATATCAACTCTTTTGTTGTTCTCTTTTATAAATACAATTTATTTTTAAAAAGTGCCAAAAAGGGGCAAACCATGTTGCTCAAGAAGCCCAGGACCTACAATTTATGTAATTTATACATCTACAGGGATGTGCAAAGCAGCAATAAACTAGACAAAAACAACAACAGATGGATTATCACATCTCAATCAAAATGTTAAAATTATGGAGATGGGCTAATTTGTGCGTAGAGGATGGTGAATAGGCCACGGCTTTGTTTTTTAATCAATGGTGAATAGGCCAAGGCTTTGTTTTTAGTTATGCATTCATTCTTAAATCAATATGCTAAGCAGCATATTGTTTATTTTAAAAATGACACCCTTGTGTGTAGGGAATTAATAATTATGAAAAAAAGAGATCATGTTGAGAGATATATAGGAGGTAAGGCCTTTTAGCTTATCGAGTAGGCCTGGAAAGAATAGTAGGACATATTTGACCTCACGTCTAACTAGCGTCAGGTTGAACGAGCCCCCTAGTTCTTGTTTGAAGCTAAGCTTTTTGGTGATTGACCTGTAGAGAAATTTTCAGCCAAAGGCATCCAACAACTAGCCATTCCAAGTAGTGTAAACCCAGAATTACTACAATCTCTTTTAGAAAAGGGTGGGTTAAACTGGCCTTTCATACAAGAGTTTAGGCCTTTCAGCTCATTGAGATGGTCTTGCAACTGATATGGTTGGTGTTTCTGGAGATTTGACAAGACTCAAGACCTAGGAGAAGACCTTCTCAAGTGGGAATATCCTAGATATAGTGGTATTTAAGATATAGCATGCCCCAAGATAACCCGTGATCTCAGTAGCAGAAGGCCTTGTAATTTCCTTACAAGAGGCCAAGAGGCAGAGTTTTAAAAATCAGTGTTACATAATGGTAATGGCCAGTATGTAATGGTTTCGGTGCCTTCCGATCTCCTTTATGGCTGAAATAGCGGTGTGATGGAAAATACTAGGCGTAAAGGCCATTACGGGTGTAAAGGTCGTTACGAGTGTACTGGTCCCGTTATGGGTAGCGTTTTTTTAGGCTGAGAATAGTTCTAAATCGAATTTTCTTCCAAATCTTACCACTTCCTTAAACCAAAAAACGATTCTATGGAGCTAAAAGTCACATACCTACATGGGTGAAGCTTGATTTGTGATTTTGCCTCAACAATTTTTAGATCTATTACATTCTCGACACTCTCTTGTTTCGAATTGTAACACTCCGACTCTTCACATGATAACGATATTGTTTGCTTGGGCAAAACTTTCACGGTTTTGTTTTTCCCAGGGGATCACCCATCCTTGCATTGTTCCCGGCCAAGCACGCTTAACTACGGAGTTTTGTTAGGGTTTCTACCTCCTAGGAAAATGGCTCGTTGAATGTAAGAGTCCAAGATTTTTCCTTTATAGTCCAGGAACTCTCTTTCCATTTTCGATATGGGATACCAGGATATCACAATCCACTATTCTTAGGGTTGTACGTCCCCGTGCAGTAGCCTGCCAGTTCCGGTAGCCTTTCAGTTCTTATCGACCCGCCCACTCAGTAGCTTGCCCACGTGTCACGCGAGATGGCAGAGGCCCACATTCGGAGGTGAGGAGGCTCTGATACCATCTGCAACACTCCGACCCTTCACATGACAACGATATTGTCCGTTTTGGGCAAAATCCTCACGGTTTTGTTCTTCCCAGGGGGTCACCCATCCTTGCATTGTTCCCGCCCAAGCACGCTTAACTGCGAGATTCTGGTAGGGTTCTACCACATGGGAAAAGGCCTCGTTGAATGTAAGTGTCCAAGATTTTTCCTTTATAACCCAATAACTCTCTCTTCATTTTCGATGTGGGATACCAGGATATCACACGAATAGAAACAATTTTGATTGCTTGTATTATTCATTATTTTTCTTTATTATTTGTTGAAAACATGGATCTCAACAGAGTAGAATGGCATAAAAGGATTTATGCAGTCGATCTCAATTGATTAGAACAAAGGCTTAGTTTGGGTTGGTTTGGTATTATTTGTTGAAGATCTATGCTTACTAAGTGCCGAAAATGGTGGATCTACATGAATAAAGATTGATATGTAATATTTGGCTTACAAGTATTCAGATTATTAGATCTTAGCCCATTTTGGCTTCCAAACATGCAAAAATATTTGTTTTCTTAATATTGTCCTTAAAAAAATTTGTGTAAGATTTTTGCTAATTAAGTACAGAATCTTTAGATATTGGTTGTTTTACTTTTAGGTTAAATTTGTATTCAATGTTGTATTACTTCTTTTAACTATTTTTCAAAAAATCAAAAAATATTAGGTTTTTTTGTCATTAATCTATTAAAAATTTAGCATGTGGATTTTAATTTTCTATGATTTGTGATATGAATCATATGATGTATTAATTTATTTCTTAGCCACTTGGGAAATTTGAAATCCTTCTAGAAAGGTAAATAAAGAACCCAAGTCTTCTTTCCCAATCAAGCTATGGAACCAAAGGCTTGTTTCCCGAGTTACTACGCACATAGCTTGAAAAAGTTAGATTTTGGGAGCTTTACATCTTTGGACTGACATTCAGTCCTAGCACGCCCACATGTGCTATTATGTCATTATCCATCCTTGTTCAAGAAGGCAGAACACATATAAATATTTAATTGGCAACTGAACCAATATTAGTAAGACAATTTAGTACTTGATGATTTACATGCAAAACCTAGGAAAGAACAACCGCCATGCTTGTTATACACTTGTAGGTGGTTTCCAACCTTTTGACTCATCTTGATCTGATGGCCAATAACAGTCGTAATCTTTCTCCGCTCCTCACGGTCTGTTACTTAAATGAAAGTGGCAGGTATGCAGTGGAAGTTTGTATAGCTTTTTCTCAAAACAACCCAGTCCTAAATAACTTTCAAATCAATAAAACATGAAGACCTTTTCAGCGATTGGTGAAGTTGTATCTAAAAGCTTTTTGTTCTCTAGAGAGAGACGGGGCTATCTCTTAGAAGCTATGAAGCTCTTTAATTAAAAAACCCTACCTTCATAATTTGGTAGGAAAATAATTTTCACGAATTCCAAAAACTTATGGCTCACCTGAGTGGCTTTGGGTGTGGGTCTCTAGATTCTTTATTTTTCAAACCACTCGCAATCCGCTCGGGCACAATCTGAATTGGTTTTGAGTGTTGCTCTATGTTATTAATGGAAAACAAATCGTTGTCTTCCTCTTGATTGCTCTTCAAGAGGGAGCCTCTAAAATTTGTTCCAGAAACTATTGAGTGGTCTGCTCAAGCACTCTTTAAGCATGCTTTGAGCTGGACCCGATTTTGGCCCTCATTCTCGTTTTTTCACTTTTGAAGTTCCAAAATGAACCAGGAATGGGATAGATCATTATTTATGCATTAGAAAACATGTTTCCTAATACTAATGCAACATGCTTACGCAATAATACCTGTTGTGGCTTGTGAGTACAGAGTGATGGTTGCTTAGGTTGTATTGATCTTCAAACTGCAATTCTCTCAAACAGTTAACTCACTCAACTTTATAGGAAAGCCCATGTTTTTATCTACATAAATTATCAACACTCAAAATATTGTCACACGAGGAGGGAGGGAGGGAGGGAGGTCACTGAACACTCTCAAAAGGGAAGGTTGCTGCACCTTCCTCTCCTTATTAGGGCATCGGAAACTCTAGTACGTAAGGATATCTCCTACAGATTCAAGTATCACCTGGGTCAAGTTAGCATCCGCTCCCCCCCCCCCCCCCCCCTTTTCTGTAGAAGTGATCTGCACGAGTTCCATAAATTTTTAGGCCTCAAGGCCAATTTGCCAAAAAAAGTGCAGTAATGTTTTCTATTATTATTATTTTTTTTGGGGGGGGTGGGGTGGAGGAGTTGTGAGATGTGGTAAGGAGACTGAACTGTGTCACATCTTGCCCATTCCTGAAGGTAATCTGCCTGTGAAATAATTGGGAGTGCCCTTGATTACTAGTAGATTGAGAGCTGAAGATTGCACTCAGTTGAAAGAGAATTTTTTGAGAAGAATTCAGAGTTGATCCAATGAGCTTGTCATATGGTGGCAGAGCCCAATTAATTCAATTTGTTCTTTTTAGAGTAGAAATTCAATGGAGTGCCATGTTTATTCTGCCTCAAAATGTCCTTAAGGATATTGATAGCATGAGGTGATGCGGAGCGGGCGGCAAGATTTGAAACCAATAAAGGAAAAAGGTCCAAATAAAAAATGACTAAATCTATTACAAAATGAACTATTTATAGGTATTTAAGAAAACCCTAATTAAAGCTACTAAAAATAAAAAATCACAATTTAGGAAAACCCTAATTAAAGCTACTAAAAATAAAATATTATAATTGAGGAAAATTCTAATTGAAGTTACCAAGTTTAAAAGATTTCAATAAGATCAAAATATAGAATGTTACTAAAATTACAAAATTCCTAAATCTTGAAATATCTTCATCCTATGCCCTTCTTATTCCCCATCATCAGGTTTGGAGATATCATTGGTGAAAATCAATATTCCATAAGTCCTATGAATCTGATGGCTGAAATTGGCCGGGCTGTTCAACACTGCAATGGGAATTCTCCCCAAACTTCAGTGTTTAAGCTCTCAAAAATTAATCATCTGTGGATTCAAAGAAATTTGAGAATTTTTCAGCACAGTTTGTTATTTCCAAAGTTGAGAATGATATCAGAGCTAGAATAAGCTCTTGGAGAATGGTTAAGGGAACTGCAGTTAGCTTGAAATGTCTCTCCCAAGATCTTGAAGCCTTTGTCTTCTGTTTTGTTGGTCTTTTGTTCTGAAGTGGCTTGATGTTCTTTTATGTTTGCTGTGTTCGTGTTATTTGATCTTAGAGTAGCAGTAGTGTTGCTGAAGGTTGTAGCTTCACTGTCTTGAGCTTGAGATGGTTGCCTATGTTTCCTGGGGTTTGCCCAGTGGAGTTGTAAGCTTGCTTTGGTTCTATGAACTTTTATTTACCAGAAAAAACCCTATCATTGCAATGAAGCTTCTCGGAAAGCTGTGTCAAGACTAAGAGCTTGTTAAGGACAGAAACATTACTTTGTTACTCTTTCCTCAGTTCATGGTCAACACATCAAGAGCATCAAGTACTGAATGTAGTAAGTTCTACTAAATTCAGATCGGAAAAGAATGGAAGGACATTTATTAAAGGTCCAAATATTGATTCATTTGAGGGCATTTTAGAAGGTTGTTTTGCAAAGAAAGTTCTGTTAGCTTCTTTGTGCCATTACATATTTTGCTATTTGTTGTCATTTTTTTAATTTTTGTTTACAATATAATCTTTCTTTTAGAAAATAGAAAGAGAAGCATTTCTATTCTTGAAGAGATAAAATGGAATAAAAAAATCATTTTTACAACGTTAACAGTCATTGGATTTTAAGCAATTGTTTAGTAAGAAAATCCGTCCAGTAGCAATCTCACAGTTTTATGCGCTGTATAATTCATATTAACCAGTTCACATTATGGAAATTTGATTTGAATGTAACTTTTCAGTGACATGGAAAATTTTGTCTGGCAACATACATTCGTCATTTTATTGGTGAACGTATGGCACTATAGTTGAAACAAACAAAATGTGTTTAAGTTTCCTGATTGACTGCTTTTAAGTTTTATATATAAATTTGATTTTTTTATTCTCATTGAAAATTGTATGTTGTTCCCGATCATAGTAGTAAATTTGATTTTTATTTCGTATTTGGTGAATTCCTGATTGCAATAGGATCGCACCAAGGATCGATTTTGAGTCATTCTCTCTTTGTCTTAGTTATGGATGAATTGATTAGACATGTTCAGGATGATGTTCCATGGTGTAGTTGTTCGCTAATGATACTGTCTAGTTTATGAGATTAAGAGTGGAGTTAAAGCTAAGCAAGAAATGTGAAGAGAAACTTTGGAGTTACAAAGGGTTTCGAATAAATAGGAACAAAACGGAATTATGGAATATAGTTTTAATAGTAATAAGAGTATTAATAATAAAGAAGTAAAGATTAAAAACCAAGACATACTTAGAGGCTAAGAGTGAAGATTTTCGTTATCTAGGTTCGATTATTAACAAAGATGGAGAGATTGCAAATGATTTAACCCATAGAATCAAAGTTGGTTGGCTCAAGTTGAGGAGTGTTTTTGGCGTTCTATGTGATCGACGAATACTTAAAAGATTAAAAGAAAATTTTATAAGACAAATATTATACCAACGATTCTATGTGGGGCAGAATGTTAGGCTAGCTAAGAAAGATCACATAAATAAGTTGAGTTTTGCTGAAATGAGGATGAGAAGATGGATGTGTGGTAAGACTAGAAAAGATAAAATTATGGATAAAAAGATTTGTAGAATAGTAGGGATAAACAATTGAGGATAAATTGAGAGAAAATAGATTAAGGTGGTTTAGATATACAACGTAGATCAATTAATACACACTAGTAAAGAAAAGTGACAATATTAAGGGTAATAGAAACACAATGGAGATGGGTAGACTTAAATTGACATGGGATGCCGTATTAAAAAAAGATATGAACTGATTGAAACTAATTAAAAATTGAAACTAACTGAAGATTTGCTCCTTACCAGAGTGAAATGGCGTAAAAGGAGTCATGTAGCTAATCCCAATTAATTGGGACAAATGCTTAGTTTGGTTTGGTATTCTCGTTGAAAATTGTATTTGTTCAAAGTTGGGATTTAAAACCATTTTGTTCTTGCTGCTAATTTCTTGAAACTGGTGGTTCCTCTAACATTTCTTTTTTGTTGCTTTGATTTCTCAGAATTTTTGAAGGCCAAGTGTTTAATGAATTGTGAAGTGGCCTTAATTCTTGAACATAAGTATGAGCAGCTCCAGCAAATGGCTGATGATCCCATGAACCAAATCTCTCAGTGAGTATTGTTTGCATCCTGTGATCTGTCATTCTTTCATCTTTTGGCAAATGGCATGCATTATGCAAACATTATGAATCTGTGTGTCAGTAAGCTTTTTGGCATATTGCTCTAAATTGCCCTTTTAATATGGATCACTCCTTATAT
>JAOTRH010473872.1:0-26436 GCA_034768845.1 Heliamphora exappendiculata | reverse complement strand
AATTATTTTAAAATACTTATGATTTTTGTTATAAATTTTATCTATTTTTTTTAATTTTATTTACAAGTTAACATATTTATCAAATATTTTACTATAAATTATAATTTATAAGCTACAAATTTCAACAGTGCCAAACACCTACCCTGAATCATGTATCCCAGTCTGCATTGGTTTGAGTTTCTCCACAGAGTTTGAAATTAGTTTGGGCCCATATGATTAATATTATTTTTATTATTACTATCCAATCATGAAACACAAATAATGGACCACATGGGTGTTTGGTTCAATTCATAAAATCAATTTTCTTATTTGCATTTGCTATAATTGAATGCAAAGACCATGTAACTTAAGCATTTCGCTAATTTTTGGAGACCAATCTTAATATTCATTATTAGGAATTTAATTAAAATCGAAACAAAGTAACGTACGAAATAGGCGGTGCTTCTGCTTGTTTTCCCACTACTCACCCCCCGATCTTCCATCTTTTCCGTTCTATACTTAAGGCCTAGTTTAAGCTAAAATAATCATAGTTTTGTTTCTTATTTTATTTCTTATTATTTTTTTTGGAATTGTCTCATTAAAATGAACCAAAAAAATAAGTCTTTTTAACTAAAAAGTAAAAGAAAAAATCACTAATGACAAAAATAAATAAATAAAATTCAATGAGAGTAAATTCAAAAAATATATAAATATTTGACAAAATAATAAAAGTTCTTTTGTTAAAGATAAAAATAAAAATAAATAAATAACTATCCTAGGAGTTAACCCCTTTTCCTATTGTGAACTAACCAAGTGGATCATTGACCTAAAGCAAACATGGGTAAATTACCATTTCAGATTCAATCTTGATCTCTTATGGATCTGCAAGGACTCTGAAGAACTGTAATGGGATTGGGCTCAAATTGAAGATTTGTTAAACTAGACTGAGTAGGCCTGACCCCATCAGACTCATTGAGCCCAAATGTCCCAAACTACAGCTACTATTCTCTGTCCTCCAATATTTTTGTTACTCCGTCTTGATATAATTTCGACTAGGTAAGGTGCGTGCGCACATCACGCTGTTGTGCTTTTCTTTCATTGCTTTACTTTTTAAATGTATTTTATGATCTTATTATCTAGAGCTTATTGAGTTTTATTTATATAAAAATAAAATTAATTCGATATTTATAACTATGTGATCAGAAAACATGTGTGTAGTTATTTTTCTTAAAATTATATTTATTATTATTATATTTGTAAATAAATATAACCTGTAAAAGTACAAAATACAAAATGAATAAAGTTGTTCAACTTAACCAAACACCCTCTAAGCGACGACATGACTAAACAGATAATCAACTCTCTCTCTCTCTCTTTCTCTCTCTCCCTCCTCCCTCCTCTCTCCTCCCTCCTCCTATATATAGAAGTCATTAAGCATAGTCAATGTATGAATGTTCTATCTATTTCTCATACTTATTTTCTCGTTCAAAGACCCACTTAATTTGAGTTTCAGAAGACTTTTATCAGTCGGTGGCTTGTTTTATAGGTACCCCTACCATGGAGTATCTAGAGGTTCGATTGTCTTCATCATCGTCAATTTTAATATTTTAAAAATAATAATTTTTTTTAATATAACATACTTAATTGATCTAAGTCATAAATTGTACTAAAAAGTTGTTAGTTAGAAGAATTAAATCAAGTAATAATTTAAAATAAACTTGCTCAAAAATCTCATTCTAAAAAATAAACCGAACAGATAAAAAAAAAGAACATTAGAAACGGAACAAGAAAGTGGAAACGTTATAAAAGTAAAATTGAAGAAATGAAAAGCGGAGAATATATATTTTTTATTATGATGAGAATTTCGAAAATAAGTTTTAAGAAGTTTCATTATATATATAGTTTGAATCCCTTGAAAGTCACAATAGTATTTTTGTTTTATTCGTCTAATTTGAAGAAAAAGAGAGAACAATTGAAATCCAAATTCAAATGGCAACCATTTTTCATGGGAAATTTGTAATTTACATGCCTGCTTTGAGTAAACTCACAAGCAAAAAGTGTTGTGATTGAAAATTTATTAAAATTATAATTAAACAATTTTATTAAAATCGCTTGTTACTTTAATATTGTCAAATAGGTAACTAATGCAAAATATCAGATAAATCAGGCATTATTAGTGATACGATACAAATATATTTAATTTGCAATTTATTCTCAAAATTTATAATCCAATCTTTTTTTTTCACTACAAAGATGCTTGATCATGTATATAACTATATTCAATTGATATGATTTTTTACATAAAAATCCTACTCAATGAGTGAAGAAAAATAAACAATTCTGATTAAATTATAAAGTTTAAAATTATTATTTTGTATAATCACAACACACCTGCTATGAGTTTGCTACAGCAGCTCGTGGGATATAAGAAATTTTGAAATTCGTTGCACTTTCCACCACTTTCTCGTTGAATAACATTTATGTTTATCATTTTATTTATTTTTAAATTTTTTTTAAATTATAAACAAAATTATATTTGATAATTATTTTTGTTTCAAATATATATAAATAGTTTATAAAATTTATTAAATTTTTAGTAACAAAAAGAATGTGTTTTCACTTATTTTGTGATTAAATTTTCATTCTATTTTTTTTTCTTTATTACTTTCGAATATCACTTCGTGCAACTCTCTCCGGCTGCCATCTATGGATGTCATTTTCAACCACCATCTTCAATCAACACATTTTGTTACTACTTTCAACCACCACATTCGACGATCACATGCATACGGCCACCGCCTCCAACCACCACTTTCAACCACCATGTATATTTTTTGTTATCATCACTAGTTAACATATCTGATCATTACTTCCGACCACCACATTCGACTATGATATTTATCCACAATCTCCAATCACTACTTTTTAAGCATTTATGCAAACATGTTTTTATTTTTATTTTTTATAAAAATAAACATAAACATGTTTTCTATTTATTGTAGATAAAAAATAAAAAATTATAAATATTATCAAATGAGGCCAGCAAACAAAACCTAAAATGCATTGAAAAGGAATAATTAAGGCCCGTGTGGTAATATTTACCTTTGTTATTTTTTGTTTTTAATTTAAAATTTTTGCAAATTATAAGCAAAAACACAATGAATAATTATTTTTATTTAAACAAAAATATCATCAATTTTAAATTACTAAATTCTTGTAAACTATAAAAAATATATTTTTATTTATTTTATAAATAACTTTGCATTTCTTTCTCTCTCATCTATTACTCTGACCATTTTTATGTCTTGCTGCCATTAGCATTAGGTTAAACACCTTTAACCACATGCGACCACTACCTGCCACCTCCATCTACTATCTTTCTATACCAATTACTATCTCCGACCACCAATTGCCATCTTCACCTACTCTTATCAGTCAATATTATGTCCATTATTTTCGGACACTAGCACCTACAATTTTCACTCCACGCCATCTCCTCCTCCTCCCATTTACTACCTCCACCCATATGGTCACGACCCCCACCCAACTACTCTCTCCACAAGTTATCACATTTACCTACTATTTTTTTATTATCTTATACTTTCATCCACCACATTTTCTTTTTAGTCACCAATTCTATTTATTGACTACTATTTTTAATCACTTGTAGCTATTATTTTTTACCATTTTTGCCTATTTCTGTTTATCATTTCTGATTATTGTGCGTGATTTTTATCAATTCTCTCTTACCTCTGAGTACTCCAACCACCGCACTACTATCTATCATTATTGCTTGACTACCTCTAGTTGTTACAACCTATCATTATATTCGACTATTATAAACATCTTTTCTGCCACTAGTAGCCTCCTCTAGCCACACCTCTCTCGTTATTTAAAAGTAAAATTTTACCAAAAAAAATATATTCTTCAACCATGGCTTTGTTCTTGTTTTTTCAAAAAATAAATAAAATATATTATTTATTTATTATAAACGGAAATTAAAAATATAAACATTAGCCAACGCGCCCTAAATGTTCATGTGAAATTGCCAAAATTGACTATCTTCAACCCCATTGGTGAATAGATCACCGCTCTTTCAAGAATCCTTCTAAATACCAAAAAAAAAAACCCAAAAAAGTCAGGCTTTAAAGTTCCCAATTTATGGGACATTCAACAAGGTCTGGGGCCTAGAGAGAAAGAAAACGTTCTCTATATGAGCCCATCTGGAAACAATTAACAGACCTTTTAAATTTTGGCCCATTACTTTTTGTGGGCCTTAAAAATGTTATGGGCTTACTTTACTTCGAACCGCTCGTCATCTCTGGGTTGAGGCCTAGAGATACAAGGCCCATGAGCCTAAAACTACGCCTCAAGAGGGCTTCTGGATGTGTCAAAACTCAAAGGAAACCAAGAAAAAAGGTTAAGCTATCCTACTTTTTCCCTCAAGCGTTTTCAACATCTTATTTTGTGGGTTTAAATTAGATTCATAATTATAATTCAAACTGTTCTACTCATAGATCACGTAGAGAAAATCATCTAATCCAAAATTTAATTTGACTGAATATCGAGATATGCATGAGTAAATCATACTATACTGTGTTTTTCAAGAATTTGGTTTAAACTTAGATAGTCTATTTAATTTAAATAATTTATTTTATAAATCAAAATGCATTTTTTTTCATGTATCAATTTCTGATCAAGTAGAATTTTTGCATGTTCTTTTTTTTTTTTTTGCAAGATTAAAAACTGAGTCATATATAGTTATTATAAAATTATTAATATAATTGGTCATGATGTTATATTCCAACTAGAAATTTAAAAAAAAAAAAGCACTACTCGGAGACATTGTTTGTGCATAGTGATACGTAATTAAAATTAAATCATCTTTTGTGGCAAAAATCAAAAAAGTGAAGCGTGAATAAAAACAAATTACTATATCACAACAAGAACGAAATAGAAAATGCAATTGGCAAATTTAAATAAAAATATACTATTTAAGTTTGAATATTTGATTTGAGCAATTAAATAACATTTTCCGGATGGTTGATCAATTAGTGGTCACGTTAATATTGAATTGAACGAGAGAAAATATATTAAACAAACACCTAAAGTAAAAATATCATACTTTCTTAATTGAAATCACATGGCAGAATATAGCAAAGCTCAATTCAACTCTATAAAAACAAGGTCTCGTTTGGTAGTGTTTATATTTTTTAGTTTTTATTTTTGTTTTTAAATTTTTTTGTAAATTATAAATAAAAATATGTTTAATAATTATTTTTAGTTTCAAGAAAATATAAATAATTTTTAAAATTTATAAAATTTTTGTAAATAAAAAAAATATATTTTTACTTGTTTTATAAATAAGTTTTTATTATATTTCGACCACCTCCGACCACTACTCTGGCCACCACCCCCCTTCGATCATCTCTTTTAGTCATCACATCTGTCCATCTCCTCTAGCTATCGTATTGGTAGGGATGGCAATTCCCCCCCTCCCCGCGCTCTCGTCCCGATTTGTAGAGTTTTTTTCGCCCCTGATAATAAATGGGGTGGGGACAGTATTTTGTTCTTCTGGCGCCCGTTTTTTCCTGTCCCGCCCCCGATTACATAAAATAAATATTTTTTAAATATTAATATATGTATAAATTACATATTTTATAAATATAATAAGTCTAAAATATGAAAATATTTTTTTTATTTTTATTTTTTTATTTCTTATATTTTGTATATTTAGTTATATTAATTCATCAACTATTATTTTTTATTTATTATATTAGTTTTAACTTTTATTAATATTACTATTTTAAACTTTAAAAATCATACCCGAACTATTTCCGTACCCACCTCGTTCCCTACTATTTTTCCGATAATTTTTTCCGTCCCTACCCCGATCAAATAGGGAACGGAAATGGAGGAACTAATCCCCGACCCCTCTCCGCCCCATTACCATTCTTATGTATTCAGCTACTTTTGGCCACTACCTTCAACCACCACATACGGTCACTGACTCTGACCACCACTTCTAACTGCAATTGCTATCTCTTACTATCATTACCAGCTAGCACACTTATCACCACCTCCGACTAATACTTTTTAAACATCTATGTGTCAAATATATTTTTATTTTTGTTTTTTATAAAAATAAATAAAATATTTTTTTGTTTATTGTAAACGAAAAACAAAAAAAATTATAAATATTACCAAACGGAGCCTAAGAGTTCTAATTAGTTTGAAAATAAATGTTTCAAATGGTTGTAATATGATAACTTTTAAAAACAAGTTTCAAAATTTGGAAGGAGTTGTGTTGAGATAATTAGAACAATTTTCAAAATTATGTCTGAAATTATAATAATAAGAGCCAATCAAGAATAAAATTACGATAGAATGAATTTAATAGTTTATGAAGATAAGATTATATCAGGATAAACTATATCATGATTAATTATAAATTTTAATAGAATTTAAATATTGACCAATCAAATTGTGACATATAGATGAATTAAATATAAAAATATAGATAAAATTTTTAGGATTTAAATAAAATGTATAATTTTATTTGATATAATAGTACAAATCCTGTGAAATATGTTTTCATTTAAATTTTTTATTTTTCAAGTTTCACGTTATGAGAAATATCTAACAGGCATGCTTTTACGGATCAAAATTTAAAAAAAAAAAACAACTACATACAAAAAAAAAAGTCACAAAAAACTTAAAAGTATATTAAATTGACTTCTTCAGCTTATTTGAATTTTTTGAAACGAATTTATTAATATCTTTATTTTTTTTAATTCGACAAAAAAACCTATAAAATACAGTCATTTAAGATAATGCAGAAAAAAATTAACTAAAATGAAACCAAAAAAATCGTACTGAGGGTTGAAAAAAACTGTGTAACTCCTTCACCCCACATCACTAACAATTTCCTAAGAGAAAACAAAAAACATTATTCTCAACAAAGGCAGCTTTCTTACATCTTCAAGCTTTTGATTCTATAAATGGAGAGTCAAATCCAGGTTTTGACTCTTATCTCTGTGATCATCAGTTTCGATATCACGATTGCCACCATCCGTCGATGGATATGGCGACGGTGGGCCGCTAAATCCGACGCATCGTCCTCCTCTCTGCCAGTTTAAGAAACTCTGGTCATCTTCATCCATCTGACGATCATAACCATTTGGGCTTTTCAGATAGTTTCCTCTGTAGATCACCACGTTCTCGAACCGAGGCGCACCGTTGGATCCGAACCCATCGGAGAATTGGCCGAGGGTGGAGGCATGAGCAGTAATGTAGAGAGAAGGGCCGAGAAGGGCGCCGAGATGGTGGTTCGGAGCTAAAACAAGTGGCGACGGCGGCGACGGATGGGGGAGGAGTGGTGGTGGCGGCATGAGTGAGGAGAAGCTGCTCATCATCGCGTACTGATCGGAAGCCCTTCTGGCTTTTCTTGCGGCGGTTCTCTCTTTCTTGTGAGCATTTTGGTGTCCTCCCAACGCCTGTGAACTATGAAACCTCCTCGAACAAAACAAACAGGAAAATGATTTCGTTGCAGGATTTTCTACTTTCTCAACTTCGTGTTCCATGTCTGTAACAAACCGAAGAATGAAGATTCGTTCAAAAACCTAAAAACAAAACAAAAACCACAAAGGATAATGGATTAAATATCAGTCCATACGTATCGAGATTTTAAAATCTCTTGTGCCAATATTTATCAACGTATCAGTTGAGAATGTCCGATATTAGTTGATACCCATCTAGATTCTAGATCTTTAATACTGATAATATTTACTGATATCGTTCGATATTAACTGATACACATACAGAAGTATCATCAATGCCCATATATTTTCCGATAGCCTCGTTTAGAACCCAACAAATGAGAAACTAACAAATGAGAAAACAACAATTAAAGATGACTTTGAATTTGAATCAAACTAGGAGAAGAAAACCTTGGAAAGGAACAGAGAGACGACCTAGATTTACAGAGTTATAGAGTTGGTGAAGTTTGGGTTTTGAACTGAAAAAAAAGAGATAGAACTGAAAGAAGATGGAGTTCAGAAAGTAAGATGTGTTAAATAGTTGGAAAGTGAGAAGAGTTATCGAAAAGAGTGCTGTGCGCAAGGGGGTGCATGGGCTTGGGAACTGAAGAGATAAGATCGAGAGAGAGAGAGAGAGAGAGAGAGCTAGCAATTAAGGAAGTATCCTTGAAGACGTTTCTGCATGGTGAGGCAAAGAGAGTGATTGGAGGAGAGAGAGAGATGAGAGATTGTGGATTGGAAAACGGAATCTGTGCTTCGTTCTATCTCCCACACCGTATGGAATAATTATTCAATAATCTAGTAGTAATCCTTGATTTAAATTATGAATGACATATCTTCATATAATAAATAAAATAATAATAATAATAAAATAATAAATTTCATTAAATATATAAATAATTATAAAATTAAAATAATACCTAAACTTGTTGTAAAAACATTAAATATTTGTTACACGGCATAACAATTTATCTGTTAGATGGAAAGTTGGTTTTACTTAGATTTTGTTTCGCAACTGGTTTTAAATTTTTTATTTTAGATTTAAAATATTTTTAATTAAAAAATTAAAAAGTTTATTTAGTTGGGATATGTGTAACTTTTAAGCCAAAAATTTAAAATAACTTTACGGATTTGATTTGCAATTTTGATTTTTTGATTTTTTGGTTAAAAATGTCAAAAAATTAAGATTGTCAATTTGGCAAAAAAGCTAAAAATTCAAAAAGTTAAATCAAAATACAAGTTCTTATAATATTTTATTCAAACTCTCACAATTTTTAAAATATAATAATACCTCATATTCATAACTTTTTTACTACCACTACTAACTATATATAATTATTAATATTAAATATGTAAAAAAGTAAAATTGTTCACTATAAATAAAAAAATAAAAAAAAACTAATTTTTTATCCAAACAATCAACTTCAAAATTGTACAAATTATTAATTCAATAATGTTGGATATTATGTAACATTAATTCTATGACCTTTAGGGTATTTTATGTTGCAAAAATTAATCTCAGTTCACTTCAATCGACTAAATTAAAGATAAGGCTAACACCGATCTTCCTATGTCAAGTATTATTTTAAAAATATTCTTTATTTTTTTTTATATAACTAATACTTACAAAATTGTACAAATTAATATATATATTTCAGTTCTCTCTATATATATATATAGAGAGAGAGAGAGAGAATTGATTTAATAAGAGTGAGTCGGTTGAGCTGCAGAGCTTTTATATATATATATATAGAGAGAGAGAGAGAGAGAGAGAGAGAGAGAGAGAGTTGAGTTAATAAGAGGGAGTCAGATGAGCTGCAGAGCTTATATATATATATATGTGTGGTTTTGTAATCTCCAATGGCCAATGTAGAAGGATTGGGTGACTGAAAAGCTAAAAGACAGTGCCCCCCACTTGGTAAGAGTGGAGGTTGCCTTGATGTTCAGCTTCTCATTGTCATCCTCCCTCATTTCCATTGGAGTAATGCTTTATACTATTCAATAAATAATAAATTATTATATGTCAAGTAAAATGTTAACACAAAAGTTTGTATGAATCAATAACTTAACGTATCATATGACATTGTTCGTATGATAAATAAGAAAATTTAATGCACATTTCGTATTAAAAAAAAACTAAATTTATTATTTATATATTTAATACGCACTTTCACGTGTGGTCTAATTCTTCTTATAAGTTAGCTAGATACGTACAATTTTTTTTAAATTTGCATTTAATAGACTTTTACTTGAACATATAACCTATTGTCTATCCTATGTTACATTATTAATTATAATTTATTTAAAAACTTAAGTTATTAAAATTAAAAATAATTTTATTATTTACATCATCAACAGTACGTGAGTCATCATAAGTATAACTTTATTATTTCTCATAAAATATTTTTTATTTCATAATTAAATAAATACTCCCAAATTACCAAATAATTACTCACTACCTAAATTAACTTGCTCCAAGAGAAATTAATAAAACATTACTCTCTGACCGGTGGCAGATGGGGTGGTTATTTCTCTTAAATTTTGAAAAAAATTATTATTATAATATAATTATAATAGTATTAATTAAAAATATTTTAAAATTATATAATTTCGCAATTTTTAAATTTTTTTAAAAAAATTAATATATACTCATTTAAAATTTTATAAAAATAATTAGTTACTCTTAAATTAAAATTTTTTTATCTCCTTGCTAGTGCCTCAATCTGCTTTAAAATAAATAGTGATGGAGTTTACAGGACAGTAGTGAGTGCTCCTGTACTTGTCTGACATCTCCACCGCCATATCCCATGGCACTTCCTCACCTTTCTTACCCATTCGTTGCATGCTCTGTAACTTCATGTTCACGTGGTCCTCATCACCGAGTAATTATTCTGTGCGCTTCCCAATTACCATCCGTTATATTTTTATTTAATATAATAATAATAAATTTTATTATAAAAATATAATAATTTATATTTATTAAATAATTTTAAAACAAAAAATAATCCTAATAATATAAATTATGAGCATTTAGTTATCTAAAATATAACTAAATGATAATTTGCCGTCCCTTGGCCATGTACAAGTTACTTTAGCCACATACGGTGTGGTCTGGTCTTTTTATTCCAAGTTTTTTTTAATGGTTTTTTTTTGAATTTTTTCTATTTTTTCTTCAATGTTTTCATCTTTTGTAATTTAAAAATATGCTTGTTCCGATTAAAATTAAAAAAAGTTTATTTAAAACAAAAAAAAGGCACTAAAAACCTATTAATCAGTAGCTTTTTTTGTGTTATTTAAACTTTTTTACTTCTTTGATTATTTTTTTTATTTTTTTTATTCTCATGCCAAAAGATATTTAAAAACTATACTCCATTAAGCTAATTATAAAAATAAACACTAAAAGAAGAAGAAGAAGAAAAAGAAAAATACATATAACAAAATGAACCAAACACAATAATAAAAAGTAAAAAATGAACCCATTTAGCGTCCGACAATTGCCAACATTCGTTTACGCGCTTTACGAGACTACTACAAGTCTCGGCAAATTAAACACTATAAAAAGTTACAAATCACAAATTATACGTTAAATCCAAGATTTAAGGAGTTTAAATGTTATATAATAATGTTGAATCAAATTAATCTTACCAAAGGTCATCAAACAAATACGTGAATGAGAAATTTGGCAGCTCAGTTGTCTTATAAGCTCTTCACCTGATCAACGGTTAGAGTCTTTCCAACCTCTTTTTTACCTCTCTTTTTCTCTTCTTCCCGCTGCCTCTGTACTCTTCATCAAAATAAATAAATAAATACATGAATTCAGTTATAAAATTTGATAAAAACAAATAATAATAACAATTTTACAATCAAATTAATTTACCGTCTAATTAATGTGGCATGTTAACAAATATTAAATATATATAGAATTCACGTGAGATTTATTACATTAATTAGTGTTTGTAATTGTATAACACATCCAAAATCTATACTACTCATGGACAAATTACAACCATTAGGGATCCTGAATTACAAAAAAGAAAAAACATATTTTTTGTTCATTGGGACTTGTCAACTTAGTTTAATAAGTTCTTTTAAAGTATCATGTGTCATAAATGCACTTTTGTCAAATAAAATTTTTTAATGCATACTAAAGTAAGTCACTTTTTACTTTTTACATATCCAACAAGTGACGCTAATATCATCGCACCAAAAATATATTAGATATATCATATTAAACTAGAGAATCACATAAACAATATTACATAGTAGTACTATCAAATCATCCATACAATGATAAATATGTCACGGTTAAAATTCAATGATAATAAACTTACCGTGCAGCCCAAATGACCGGTCCTCTAGAAGGTGGTTTATTTGGTTACGAGTTTGATTCCCTCTCAGGTCATTGGCCTACTCAGAACCCAAAAAAAAAAAAAGATCGATGCCAATTTTAAGAGAGTTAATCAATGCCCTTTCTTTATGATTCAGTCTTTCTTTCACTGGGTAATTTTTAGTCATACGGGAAGGACCAAAAGCTCTGGAACGGCCTTCTTTAACGTGGAGTAATTCAAGTCGAAAATGACGAATACTAGTTTCACAAAAAGATTTGTTTCTTCCAGTGAAAGGTATATGCTTCCAAAGCCATTTGCGGGAATTCAAAATCATTTTTTTCCCAATATTGTTACACCTACCACCCTTTCTTTCTATTATTTATCTACAAAATAATGTGTTACACGACCAAATTTTTAGTAATTTCGATAAAAAATGTAACCACTGTTCATTGAGAGAGATAATGAGCAAATGGTGCATATAGTGCATAAAAATCTTTACCAAATATATTAATATTTGTGAAATATATAAACGACACATCTAAAAGCGTATTAATATTGATTTTCTCTCCCCATTTAAGTTATTATACATCACCTACTGAAATAGACAGTAATTTTTATTTACGTAGTACTACCAATTAGAGAAATGAAACAGACACAATTGCTTTGGAAGAAACAATTTCCCGAAGAACCAAAAAAATAATCAGGCAGATTTTTCAACAGAATTTTTTCTTTAAAAAAAGAAAACCCAAACAATCAAGAAAGAAAAGTCTTTAAGTTCCCAAATTTCTCATTTTCTGATGTATGCCGAATCATAGCATGGGAGAATCTCGAAACACGATGTGTAAGTTAAGATGGATGAACAACAGGATGTTACATGTAGATATAAGATTATGTACCTCTGACAATGTACATTAACTGGGGAACAAACTTTAAAGATACCTACAAAGAAAATAAAAAAACATTTCTTTCATTAAATGAATTATGAACAAAATAAATCAAAATCAATACAACTCTCAGGCCCAGGGAATGGCATTTGCAGATAAAGGCTATAAACAAAGGGAGATGGATTGGTGGGGTCTTGTTAGGAGGATCCACTACTGTGAGCATCTTACTATATCAAGATTACAGTCATGATGTATAAAAACTAATCAATCTTTCCACTAAAGACTTTAGGAACAACCAAAACATCTACTTATCGAGAAAAAATGCGACGACGACGCAGGTGCTGGTTCGGGCTCTGGTTCCGGCTCTGGTTCCGGCTCCTTGCGGGGAAGATGTTTAAAGAAGGCTTTCACAGCACCAGTCACTCCATCTTCATTTTCCATGGCCTTGGCAAGCTCCACCGCACGGTTCTTCACCTGCATTGTCTCTCAAGTTTGAGGCCTTTTGAGAACCCCATTATTTTCTAGTATTCCAACAAGATTATGAATCTCAAAATATTTTACAATGTAGCTGCATAATGTTTTTTGTTTGCACAAACATTTTATACCAAGACTATGAACAGGTTTCAAAAAAAAAAAAATTGGCTGTCTACATATGTTTTGACGAACACCCAATGACAAAGTAGGTAAGAACTTTCGAGGACATCGGTAGCATATAAATTAAAAGGCCATCCGCCGACTAAGCGGTGGATAATAATAAACTCTTAACAGATAAAATGAAACTTGTACTGGTCAAAATTAAACTATGACCAGTCAAAACTAAACTCTTAACGGTCAGAATCTATTTATCCATTGCCCACTGGGCAGTGGTTAGCATTTTTTTAAATTAAATTGCAATAGAAAATTCAGCTGTTCAAAAGATTGAAAGTTACCTTAGGATCTAACATGAAAAGAATTGCATCGATCAGCTTGGGAAGTGAGAACTCATCGATTGGTATAGGTGCAGGACCCACTCCCCTGGCGCGCACACGGTCTCCCCAAAAAGGTTGGTCGCCAAAAAAAGGTACAATGGTTGTTGGACACTATATTGCAACAACAGTAGTATCAAATATAAGACAAACAGTATTGCATGCGACAGGGTGAAGTAGCCATTACCGCGGCTTTAAGACCAGCAGCTGTTGTTCCTGCCCCCCCATGATGCACCTGAAAAACAAAAGCATATTAGCAATAAGAACTGATTAGTATGCCACCAGCAGAGAAGGGGGGGCCACTGAATAAAATGCAAGTGTTGGAACAAAAATTAGTAATTTGTCAATTGGGTTTTGATTAGTTGTCCAATTTCGGCAGAACATAGTTTCGTACCGGATATGCACACATCGTATCCTGAAATACACCCCCCCATCAAGGAAGGAAAACATCATCATAGCTCTTTTCCTTTTAGTAGTCATGGTCGTCATTCTGAATCTTTTGATGTAATCCATACTAATATTCGGGGTCCTTCTCAAACTCCTAGTACTAATGGATATTTCTATTTCGTAATCTTTGTTGTTGATTACTCTCGTATGACTTAGTTATTTTTACTGAAGAACATATCTGAGTTGCCTCTTATTCTTACTAAGTTTTATAATTAGATTTTAACACAATTTAAAAAGCGGATCAAAATTATTTAATCTGATAATGCCTTGGAATATATCTAGTCTACTATTTACTCATTTTGTGTAGATCGTAGTACTATTCATCAAACTAATTATGCCCATACCTCTCAATAGAATGGTGTCGCTGAGCGTAAACAACGCACTTGTTCGATGTTGCACGTACTTTGCTATGCCAAATGTCGGTGCCCAAACATTTTTGGGGTGATGCTATTCTCACTACATGTCATCTCATTAATCGTATGTCTTCCATTGTGTTGAACAATCAGTCATCATTTTCCTTATACCCTAGTTATTTGCTTTTTTCTCTCATTCCTTGGGTATTTGGTTGCAGTGCCTATGTTCATGTTTTTTATCCCAATCTTGATAAATTATCTCCTTGAGCTCGTAAATGTGTTTTTCTTGGGTACTCTCGTACTCAAAAAAAATCTAATTACTATTATACCGAGTCTCGTCGATATTTTGTTAATGCTGATGTCATGTTCTCTGAGTCAACTTCGTTCTTTACTTTTGCTAGTTGAGACTTTGTATTCAGACCTTCTCCGTTGTCGCGAGGAGGAGTTCACCAGCCCTACGCTTTCTTCGTTAACCCCCCTCCCTGTCCAGGTACAATCTCCTCTCTTACAAGTTTATCAACGATCTCAGAATTGGCCGACAATCTCTTATGGCCCGACCGCATCATCTTCCCTGCCTGTGGTTCTTCCTTCCTTCAGTTAATGACCTACCTTTTGCTTTGCGGAGAGGTAACATACTTGTACTCAACATTATATTACTCAGTACGTTTCCTATGATCATGTCTCTTCATGCTTTCATTCCTTTGCTTGTGCCATGTTCATTGTTTCTATTCCTTCTTTTAATAAACAGGGCATGTCATTGGTTGGATGGTAACACGCTACGAAAGAAGAGATGAGTGCTTTTCATTCGAATCAGACTTGGGAGCTTACTTCTCTCCCTCCTGGCAAGCAAACAGTAGGTTGCTATTACGTGTACGGCGTTAAATATCTACCAGACCCTTTTGTTGAGCGGCTTAAGGCTTGATTAATGGCTAAACGATACACTCAGACTTATGGTGTTGATTACTTGAAGACTTTTTCTCTCGTAGCTCGTCTTAATTCTATTCGAATTCTTTTATCTGCGGTGGTTAGTCACTCTTTGCCATTGTTTCAACTTGATACCAAAACTGTCTTTCTTCGTGGCGATCTTTAAGAAGAGGTATATATGGACCAATCCCGTGATTTTATTGTTTCTGGTAGTGAGAATATGATTTAGTGTTTGTGTAACGCTTTATATGGTTTGAAGCAGTCTCCCCGTGCTTTGATTTAATCGCTTTAACTCTGTTGTACTAGCTTATGGTTTTTCGCGTTCCTCTGCGGATTATTTTGTTCTTTTTCACCACTCTCCTGGTGGCACTGTTATATTGATCATCTATGTTTATATCATTGTTTCTGGTGATAATTCTACTGGTATTGTTCCCTTAAAGCATCATTTAGGTCAAACCTTTCATTCTAAAGACTTAGGTATCCTTCATTATTTTCTTGGCATTAAGATTGATCGCTCTTCTTGGGGCATCTTTTTCTTTCAACAAAAGTATGTTCTTGATCTTTTATCTGAAACTAGCCTTCTTAGTACTCAACCTGTTGATATTCCTATGAATTCAATGGTTAAACTTGATACTGATTTTGGCAATCTCTTTTCTGATGTTACGTTATCGCCGTCTTGTTAGAAAATTAATTTATTTCACAGTTACACGTCCTAACATTACCTATGCAATTGATGTGATTAGTTAATTTATGCATGCTCCTCGTTAACCTGCGATACTTAAAAAGTGGACTAACTCGCGGTATGCTTTATCAGCCTTCTTGCTCCTTGTTTGTGATTGGCTTAAAGTGATGCAGATTTGGGCTGACAATTGCTCTAATCGACGGTTTACTTTTAGATATTGCACCTTTGTTGGAGAAAACCTTGTTATTACTTAACGTAGTAAACACGTGTTGCTCGTTTGAATGATGAAACTGTGTATCATGATATGGCGCATATGGCTTCCGAACTATTATGGGTTCACTCTCTTCTTGTGGATTTTAATGTTCTTGTTTCTTCACCGATGTCGATGTATTGTGATAATCAAATTGTTATATTGCTAATAACCCCGTCTTTTATGAGCGAACTAAGCATATCAAGGTTGATTGTCACTTCATTCGTGATTTGTTGTTACGAAAGCAAATAATCATTATGTATTTTCGCTCGAAAGATCAGTTGGGCGATACTTTAACGAAACCTTTACCTCGTTCTTCTTTTCAGCGTTTATCCTTCAAGCTGGGCATGTTTGATCTCTATACTCCAGCTTGAGGGGGAGTGTTAGAATAGTTATTTTATTATTTTACTTTTCTAGTTTATGTATGAAGGGTCTTCTTCTAATTTAAACATATATTGCTTTAATATAAACACTTAAAAGTGAAAGGAACAAAGGTAGAGAACCCTAAACTTAATTCATCTCTTTCTTCTTTCCCTCTTTCTTCTTCTCTTTAAACCTTAAGTCCTAAACTTTGAACTTCAACTATTAAATTATGAAATCCCTTGTACATATTCCAAATGTTTGTAATGCCTATTAATGAAGGGAAGAGTTTCCATTTTTAAGCAACAAAACTATAAACAATAAAAAATACAATTAAAAAAAACTTATTTTTTTTGCTAGGAAGGGAAACAAACAAACCTTTTTCTTTTAACCTTTTTTTTCCTTGGTTAGCATGGTGCAAGCCAAGCAAGGCTCTACTACATAATAATTTTCCATACATTTTTTCTGATTAACATGATGTTTACAAATAAAATGAAAAAAATAAAATAGGAGTCTTACGTATACTCAAATGAGAGAGCCCGACGTAGCTACAATTATGAACTTACATATTATAATTAAAAATATGTAATTATAATTTCAGGCAAAAGTTACAAATATTTGTTACAACTGTACACTTACAACTTTAAGAAGTAGAATGTGTTTTTCAGAATCAAAAGCTACAAACACAATTATTTCAATGTTCCTTCTTTTGTGTTGAGCTATAAGCTAAAAACAAAAAAATTATTTCGAACAAACACCATCGTAATAGAATCAACTACTTATGCATGTATGCATGTCCAATTAAGAATGTCAAACACATAAGCATCCAACATGGGTAATTCAAGAGTTCAAAAGGACTTCACATTGAAGAATTCATTAAATAAATTGAGTAATTAGAAGAGTGTTGTCTTCTCCAATGCTGTAACACAGTTTCGAGTCATAATAATCATGCTCACCAAAAATAAAATAAAATAAAACAAAGTAAATCTCATTAGTTATCTCTCACACATTGCTGTAAGCCAGCCTTGTGCACTGACTACGCAATACTTCATTATCTTCTTCTTTCCCAAAATAAACTATTTGACAGATTAATGCCATAAAATCCGTACTTTCGAGATTTTACACAAAATGAAATGGTTGTTTGTATTTCTTTCGTTTCAAACTAAAAAACTCACCATTGTGGCTCACAATTTCATAGATACCACTGTCACAACATTACAAATGCGATTTTTATATAAAGATTCAATTTATTTACCAATTTTTCGGTTGACTGAAGGCCAATTAAGATGTTAGACTTGAAATACGAATTGAGAAGGAAAGGAAAGCGAGGAACATGATCTGCGAGCCTCTTATCTTCGTAACTAAATGCGTATCTCATTCTATTTACAAAATTATGGGAAGAAAGGTAGAAGTTAACATAGAAACTCAACCTAGTGTAACACAATGATTTATTTTTCATTTTTTTTTAAATTGACGAGAGGAAAGATCTATAGATGACTTTACATATTGCACCACTATTTCCAATACAATAGTATGTGCCTTAACACCCAAGGGTGGTAAGCCAAGATACAAAGCTTCGCCATCAAAAACAAAACAATTAATCATATAACCTACACCAATGGCATTATGTCTCAAACAAAAATAGGAACCGTTATCAACAAATGCATACAACTAAAGACTCAATCAACAACTCATTTTTACAAGGAGAGGAAGCCACTTATATTAGTTATCTAACCAATCCATATCCAGCTTTAAGCAAATCACAACGAAGATCAAGTGTTCATTTGTTATGGCGGGAACAAAAACAACGACGAAAAAGAATAACGCAATCACACACAAAATACACAATTTACATCCAAAAATAAGGCTACATCCACATAGTTGCGGCGATTTCACCATGAGAGAAGATAATACAATACAAGGGTTCAAAATCCTAACAAAAACAACAAATATAAACAACCACAAAACAGGCCAAAAGCCCAAACGGGTCAGAAAAAAATCCCTCAGGCTTAACGGCTCTAACCTCCACTCTATAGACTAAGTTTCACAACAAAAAAACAAAAAAAACATTTAAGACCATAGCACCTCTAGAACGGGTCAGGTCATGGGTCCTACCCCTAAAAAGCAATCGAGCTCTCTCTCTCTCTCTCTCTCTCTCATGTGGGCTCAAATACCAATTCTCTTCCAACAAACAAATTTGACAAATCCCCATATTGATCTTCTTTAAGAGCCTGCTATAACAAAAGCAAGGACATATGACTCCAAAGAAAGAATGGTTGGGGTCCCAAAATCTAAAATATAATAGATGCATATATTACGCATCACTCACACCAAACAGATGTGAACAGCTAGCTACCAGACTACAAAATCTTCTAGCACTAAAGACCTTATCAGTCAAATTACTAAGATTTAAACAACCACATCTAGGAAAATTCCCACCTCTACTACTATAATCGTTATTTTTTTAATAAAAAAAAATATTGCCACAGAAACAAATTATTAGGGAAATTTCCAAGGATCAGCTTGATTAGTGGGAGGGTGATGGAACATACAAGAAAGAGAAGCAATTTGAATTTTTTCAATACTTGTTTAGCAAGAGATTCCTAGAAAATATTGGAAACTAAATTTTCCGTACAGCTCCAGCTAGTAAACTTAAATTTTTTTCCCACAAGATGCACAGAAAAATTGTATTTCCTCGTTAATAACAATATTTAAGCACTATGCTCCTACCTATAGTTTTGATCCTCATCATGTGCATGCAATAAAATCACTTTTCTTTTCTTTTCTTTTAGTTCCTTCTTACCATTTTCACATTCCACCATCTTTCCATCATCCTTTGCTTTGTAATCAAACGGACCTTAAAACAGCACTAGTTTTTCCTTTGCAAAAGTAAAAATATGGGGACACCGATAAGTAATTACAAACATGAACAAACAAGATTTGTGCACATAGAATCATATGAACTAGCAGATGCATGCATAAAAGCAAGTCATATGAATAACAACATCACGTTGCAAAATGGAACCCATATCTGTGTAACCTTATAGTCAAAATGCACCAAAGCATACTATAGAGATTATTTGTAATCAAAATGTGGTGCTCATGCATAAGGATCTCTTCCCTCATACTGGTGAGATAAATTGAGTATACCAAAGGTCCAAAGCTCAATAGAGTGCTAATATGAAGGGAGCAGTCATGCACAAATCGGGTAAATGACCTCTGAAGCTACTTTTATAGACTACTGATGTGTTTTTTAGTTTTTTCTACTGAAAACAGTGAGCAATATGCAGACTTGGAAGGAAATTATCATGTTATAGAGGATATCATGATTAAACTTGGAAGATAATTATCTTGCCAGATATAATTATCAGATTGGGGCTTAAATTGCTTCCAAATCACCAAAATACCAAATATGAGAGAATCTGAACCTCATAAAGGAAAGAAGTTCAGCAATCCTAATGCTGCCTCACTACCCAATAATTAAAAGCAACAACAAGATAATGGGGCCTCACCACAGCTGCACATTGCAAGAAAAGCCAGTCATGAGGGCAATTGTCCAGCAAGAATACAAAGTCCTTTGGCTCTGCCACTGAGAAAAACATTTTAGCAAAATAAATAGACCTACCCTTGCACTACAGGTTGAAGAAAAAATCTTCAAAATAATAAATTGGATTTAAAATGCGTGTCGAACTTGAATAAATCTTTTGAGAGTTGGGATTATATTTGAATATAAATTTAAAAAGGGTAAGATGGGAAAATAATGATTGAGGCTTTTGAGTTTAGAAACTGGACACATGAAATACTTTTAACTTTCCTAAAAGATATAATGGGAGGGGAATTACATAATGCATAGAAGGTCAAAGATGAAAATGGAAACTTACAGTCACCGAGGCCACCCCAACCTTTGTTAATAATGCCCCTTTGTCCGGTCGTTTCTAGTGCTTCCACAATTATTTGGGTCATTTTCTCGGGCTCTTGAACGGGCTGAAATGAAATGAATGCTTAAAGTTGGGAACATATCCTGCTATTAAAGAGAGAAATGCTAACACTTACAAACTAGAGACGACTAGAGTGCATAAACAGTATTTATAGTTACCATTATGATGCTAATAATAGAAACATCCATAGAGAATTACAACAAATCTTAAAGAGCATTTTAACCATCACTTAAAACACTAATGACGACCATCACTGCTGAGTGGAAAATTGCTATAAGTTTCTCTTCGGCAATCTTCTAAGAAACATGGGAAGGCTCACTGAAAGGGCGGAAAAATAAGAAACTAAAAATGATAAAAACTGAAGGTGCTCACAAAAACGACAGTGCCTCGTTAGATGCTCCAAGCATTGCTCAGGTTTTACTTCCGTCAAAGTTACAATAAATATATCAAATCGTGACAGTACAGGGCGAGGAGGAAACCCAAGGCCACAAAACAAGTGCAATTGTAAGAACTATACGAGAGAAGAATGATTGAATTCTTCCTTCTTAATTTTTAACATCTTCAGCACAACAAGTCATGCTCCCTCTTATAGACTCAGATAATAACTTAATGTACAATCATCATCTTCTAGAAAAAATAAATTGTTTAAGTAGCCAGTAGAAAATAGGAAATTCTTGTCCTCGTGGAAAATAAATCTAGAGTACTTAAGAAAGATACTTACGAGGCTTCCGAACCCAATATAGATAGGCTTTGACCCTGCTTTAAGCCAGTCCATAAGTGCCTGAGGAGGTTCGTAATTTGATGCAAGATCAAGGAAGCAAAATCCTACCACATCCACCTTATGTCCCCAATCTGACAAACAATAAATGACAATAAACCTGAAATTTATACTCCTCTAATAACAGTCAAGGCATCTCATAAACACGGCCCAAATTTGGGAAAAAGAAGAGAGAAACATAACAACATAGAGAATATCAGTACACACACAAAAAAGGGTGTTAATTACACACACACCCTCAAATGTCACTGAGTATCACTTTTACGGTTTGGAAGTTGAGGGTGAAAAGTGATACTTGGTAATGGTTGAGCAAGTGTGTGTGTAATTAACCCCAAAAAAACATAATAATGCCTCTTATTTTTTGCAGAAGTATGTAAACTGAGATGACACACAAACGCACAAGGAAAGGCTCTGGAAAGGTATGCAGATACCCATTTCACTAAGATTTCAAGAAAGAATTGTGACTGTTTATACAAGCTTTACAACATTTATAATGATTACTATGCACCCATTGAATGTTTTTATGTAGGTAAGCAGCCATGTGTACAAGCACTGCTCAATACTAAAATGCAGGAACGAAAAAACAAATAAACAAGCAAATCCCAAGATTGAAACAACACTTCCCAACAACAACCAACCCACCCCCTCCAGATGAGCAGCAGTCACTCAATCCAAACCAAACCCTCCAATATAAATGCATTTTTAATTGGAAAATAGAAGCTTAGATGCTTATTAAATCTTTCCATAACAGTGATTCCCTGTTTCCCACCTAAGCAATCTTTGCATTAAGTGCATCACTCATCGATAAAGGAAGAAATATTAGCCTCACCAGATTCCAAGGCTTCGGCCATGTGTATATTGATAAACCAACGATTTGTTCAAGGCCAAACATTACTCATCCAATGGGAGTTGTCGGTTGGTTCATGAACAATCTGGGCAAAATGCATTAAGAAGCTATCAGGTGGATTTTGAGATATCCAAGGGAACAAGAAATATGGTTTTCTTGTAAGGTGGTTCAGATATATGCTTGCGTGGATATGTTGATTTTGATATGGCACACGACATTAATGGTAGGAAAAAGCACAACTAGGTATATGTTTACTCCTGGAAGTGTTGTGATTCGTTTGTTTTCTCAAGTACAACAGATTATAGCCATCTCTACCCCGTAAGCAGAGTATGTTGCAGGAACAAAAGCTTTGCAAAGAGATGGTACGGCAATAAAGCTTCTTGGAATAATTGGTCAATAATCTTGATGATTGCAAGTTGCATAGTGAGAGCCAAAGCATGATACATCTTACAAAGAATTTAGACCTTCACTCGAGGACCAACGATAATGACATTAATCATTTTGGCAATTCACTCTTAGACAAAGATCCATACCAAACTAAATATGCAGACATGTTAACCAAGGTGGTTACAATCGATAAAAGTGAACCAGTGCTCAGTTTCAGTTGCCTTTTTGAGAATGATGAGTTTAGTTGTTGTGACATTCTATGATGAGACGGAGATGTGAGGAATGCAAATTATTTAAGTCTAGATCGGTTTTAAAGGGAGATCAATGACATTCTGGAGCATAAATCTGGTGTTTGGGAGCTCAAAACCGGAGGAGCTCGCTCAAGCAGCTTAGTCTAGAGAGTATGTTGCTTGAGTAGAGAAGTTTGTGCGCTTGTGCAAAGAACGACATAAAAGGTTTGATCGAGTGGGTCAACAACCTTTGACCACGGAAAAGACAATGTCCTTCTCGGATTCAGCAAACTTGACTACTCCGACTCCTCTTAGTCATATGCTAGCTCATGAAAAACATTATAAAACCTCTTTGTAACCCATATACATGTATAGAAACTAACCATAGAGCTCAAGAGCTTGTAAGATTGTGAGATTGTCTATGTTGCTTTGATTCTCATAGCGAGCCCGAAATGACTGTGTGCATCTCTTGTTTTTAAGTGAACTGCGTAAATTTTGTGTTTTGTTCTTTGTGTTTTTGATCTGCTTCTATTCTTGATTTATTGTTTGTGCATGGCGTGTTTTACTTAGGTTATACAGCTTGGTTTTATTTTTGTTCTTCGCCAAAACCCTAAACAAGTGATATCATATCTCTAGGTTAGGATCTATGGGCGCCATACTCACCGATGATGTATACACGATACTCTCTATGGAGCAAGAAAAAACGATGGTGACTTTCGATGGAGCACGAAAAATTTAGATGCACACAGCATCGGCGGACTACTGCATGGTGGCTCTTGATAGATTATATTGGATCTCAATAGAGTGGCGCCAACGCTATAGCCCTTTTTTGAACACGAAGTTGGAGGACTATAGATTAGTATCAACGAGAGCAGGGTCGATCTATAGTGAACTCTTCAACCTCCAAAGAATGATGGATCATACTCATGAAAGAGCTAGGCCAGATGTATTATTCATACATGAGGGGGGATTGGTGGAACATGTGTAGAGAATAGAGTTCCATATAGGATAAAAAGAAAAATAGTTACTCTTAATATAAACTGAATGGGTTCACCACTTAAAGGTATTTGTAAGTGAATATGAGCTCCAACCAATCAATATGTATTGGGCCCAAGTGTTGTACATTTAGGATGCTTTCTTTCTTCCCCCCTCAAAAAAAAAAAGAAAGACGCCCCAACAACATACAAGGATAGGCATCAATTATATCAATCAGTATTGGCCTAAAACCACCAAGACATCTAACCAGACCATTTAGTCGAAACCTTTGATGAGTTTGTCCGTGTAATTCTCTTATCAAATTATCTGCCAAAAATTCAACAAGGGGTAATATTAGGTCACTAATTGTCCAGAAGCCTAAGCAGTTAAGAAATGGGTTCAACAATGTATATCAAACTATCTAGCACTCCCCTTCACGTGCAACCCTGTCTTTCACGTGGAGAGACGAACAAACTAAATAGGTGCACCAATACACAAAGTACACAATAACAAATATAGCAGGAAAATCATCACAATACTTGAACTCAAAACCTCGTAAAACCAGAGCTTTGATACCATATTAAGTCACCAATTATCTCAGAAGCTTAAACTGTTAGAAAATAGACTGTTAGGAAATGGACCAAACGATGTATATCAAACTATCCAACAAGTAACAAAGAATGGCACATTTTTAATGTTTCCCAATAAAACAATTGTCCACCTTAATTCAATCCTATTGTGTTGGAATGGACTTGTGAGCACAAACAAAGGTTCACCTTAAATCAACACTCTGGTCACTTGACAAGAGAAAATAATAACTTTGAACTTTGATCCATTACAATCCACAAACATCATTTGTCTTGACTTTAAACTCTACTTCAGCACTTGAAAAGGTAAAACTAGATCACTTTTACTCTGCCAATTTATGCATATTGCTCCAACCAAGGTGCAATAAGGAAAATTTCTTCTTTTTTACCTTCATCGCTCTTCATTTCTATTGTTCTCTCCATATCTTATTTGAGTTAATTATTGTTTTTTATACGTCTTGTTTGATTTCCATAATGAAAAGTCTTTCTTATGAAAGATGCATGCAGTTCACCTGTTTGTTGTCTTGCAAAAACTTAACAATTGCCGACTGCTGCTTAGTAGTTGAAGTCTTGCACCAGAACGTTGAAAGAACATCTACCCTAACAGCACACAAAATGCACAACTACCCACTCATTCAGAACACACACACAGGTGTGCTGTAGGAAAGAATTAAATCCTAAACTATCTCAAAGTTCAATGCTATAAACAGATAAGTCTCCCCCTAGTTACCTGGACCTACGAGAAACAAAAGGTAGGTTTTAGATATGGCAAGGCACAGCCCATCACACAAACTTACACCATGCCCGTCTCTCAAACCAAAAAGAAAAGACGGTGAAAAGAACAAACAGAAACAAGTCCAAAGCTCTGATATCTTTGTTATCTAAGTTTCATTAGGTAATGAGAAAGTGACTGGAACAACGTCTGTTCCACATAATACAAACAGATTTCAAAAATACGTTATAAATACGAGTTAAACAGCATCGTAAGCATCCTACAACAGAATATAAAATTAGACAACCACCTTTTGGCTTGGGAACGAGGTGAGGACTCCAAATGTATCCATGTGGCACATCAGATTCTGAACCTTGAGAACCACTTAAATAGGTGACTGGCCGTAGTTTCAACTTCTTCTTCCTGAGATCATTTATCATATCCCGTATTCCAAGCCAAATCAGAGAGTCAACAATTTGATATGACAGCTGCAAAATTCATAAAAGATGTAGAACAAAAAATCCCACAACAAAAGAATTCAAATTAAGACAAAAGGCAATAGTAGTTAACAAGGACATAAATCAATAAAATCAAAGGGCTCACTCTATATCCAGCCGGTTGCTTAACACGGGATAAAGGATGCGGAAATTCACTAGTTGGCCTGGTAAGAGAATAAAATGTCAATTCACATCACAATTGCACAATCCTCATTGTGACAAGACACAAATAATACGACAGAAAGGGTAAGCAAGGAATTATAAAATGCAAACTAAATGATGGCCACTGCTTCATATTTAATGTAAGATCATGTTACCAAACAAGACTTACGTCCACGGCATCGTGAAAAATACATGAAGCGGTACCTTCAGAGCCTCTGCAACATGTGTATGCCCTAAAAACATGTAATCTAGGTAAGTAATTGAATGGAAAAGAAATGCTGTCAAACTTTCTTTTGGAGAGAATAATTTTTTATAAAATAAAAGAAATTATCTCATAAAGAAGTTGAAAAAACAATGAAGTAGAAGATGCTAAGAGGGTAATTTTCTCTTTCTGTTCTTTTTTCTTGGTCTGCAAACTTTGCATTATTTAGAACCTTTTGGTTTGGGAATAATCATGTGATTATAGGTTATTAAATAGTAAAATGAATAAAAATTCGCAATTTTAAAAGCTGTTCCTAAAGGGCCAAAAAGACTATGTTTCTATACAAATTATTATCTCGTGTGTTAGAGTCCTTCTCCTTGTAGGACTATGTTTATTGGCAATCCCACTCCA